>DVQH01001313.1:0-13442 GCA_018231625.1 Papilio phestus | reverse complement strand
CCCATAATTACTTTTTACAAAATATCATTTAATAGCTACTTATGTCCAACTGCAGTTTTATACGATTTTCAAAGTGTCATATCTGTTTTTCATACATCGTTAGTCAGCCGCTGTTTCTTATCGTTATACGAGCTAAAGCTATTTACTTAGCGAGTTTATTAAGAACCGTTGTAGAGATCCGTAAAATCAATTTAGCCGCCTGATATGATACTACATAGTCAGGAATGATTGACGAGCTATATCTATGTCATTATTAATTAATTACTATTTTAAAGCGATATAAAAACACTATAAAAGAGGAATATACCGCAGGCTAATTAAGGTCCCCTTTTACATTTTGAAACAGCAACACGCAGCGGGCTCGTATGCAAATTTAATACGAATGTGAGCACTTATCGCGCTTATTTATGCCCGCAGATATGTTTCGGGATAATGTCCGAGGGCATTACAACGTTGCCGCAGATTTTTACTTAAATATTGACGTAAAAGAGGCGCAGCGCCGTAACTCCGTGCCCGTTATGATTACGGTGGCTGAAAAAGAATAATTTACTTTATATGTGACTGACAATCTATCGGGTATCTGGTCTACCATATACTAATGTTATAAAGGGGAAAGATTTTCGTATTTCCGTATTCGTGTATGCATTGAAATAACTCAAAAACGACTGGGCCGATATCAAAAAATCTTTCACCATTAAAAAGCTACGTTATCCGTGAGTAATATTGGCTATTTTTTTTAAATAACACGTGGACGAAGTCGCAAGCAACAGCTAGTAGATAAATATTACATTTAGGGAAAAGAAAAAAAGCAAAGTCGCTTTACAGTTTTTTTTTAATTCTCCAAATACCTTGTATGTCGTGGTTTCGATTTGCATTTGAAATAATGTTCTACGAAAAAGTTTGTTTCTGTATTATGAATTTTTAAAGATTGAAATTTCACCTACAATATGAAACTTAAAAAATCCCTCACTTTTGTGTAAATATTTTAGCAATACTTTGTTATTTGTGACTATTAATATAAACGAATATTTTTACTTAAAACATGTACAATTTAGGATAAGCTTTTGTTATTGTATGTTGTTAATAATTGATTTAATTTATTATTAAATGTTCATAACTTTTATTAAAATATCGTATTATAAAGTTTGCAGTTATTACGCATTCAAATTTATTAAAAAACTTGTAATGTTGGACGTTTTTATGCGGACGCCGCGCTGCAGTATCGAGTTATTGGAAATTTTGTCAGCTGCGAGCGTTCCTTTGTTTTCATTAAATAATTGAAATAGTTTACCGCGTAAATTCATACGATCGCAGACAATTTAACGTAAAATGAAATATTTCCGAATTTCAATAACTTGATTGGAAATCGTATAAAACGAAAAACTTTGGTTGGAATTACGAAAATAAATATTATAGTTTAGTATATGTTGGCAAAGCGAGGGAACGCCTTTTCGTGTAAATAGTGTCGCTGTCCGTTGCTCATAGATTGCTACAATTTAAAAGGTAAATGTGTTGCCGACATTTATTGTACCGAAGAGGGGACGTCCAGTTTATCTTTCTCATCTTTTAATGTATTATTATTTTCTTATTGAATTATTATTGAAAGCAATTGTATAGCGCGTAATGATTGTATATCCTCTGTAATAAAGCAGCAATGCCAATTTGCGAACGAATTTCATTATATCTAGAATCACAATAGGTCTGGATTAGGTTTGACATTGTGCCTGCGACCGAGTAAGTACTGGTATTATCCGAAATAAGAATATGAAGCTCGCGTGGCTATTGTTGTGTCTTAGTTTTATGGAGCCGGTAAACGAGCGTCCATTGTGCTGGCGATCGATTTAACTGGCGACGCAATATCGTAGGACAAAACGACAACGAAACTTGATTGCGCTTTTGAATTGTACGAATACTGCACTTACTCTACACGGTTTAGGAGCAATAACTTCAGTTTCCAGATATTTTTCGGATTTCAACTGTTCAACTTTTTTTATATTATCGAAAGTGGAATGTATTTGTTATTGTTTATTTATAGTCTCGTTTCAATTATTTTACAATAAAATTGTCCTTTTTTAACATCGGAACCAATTTATTTACGAAATACTGAAATGTCTTCGTAGAGGGTAAGTCAACTAAAATTACGTGCTTCCAATTTGATAGAAGCGCGGTGGATGATCGTTCGTCTCGTTTCGTACTAGTGCTGAATAAATTTAGGTGATACACGCCTATTGAGATTGGCGGCACGCCGCCCGCCGCCCGCCCTCGCTCGGCGCTGGGACATGCAAATGAAGACATGATGCCAACACCGGGATGTTTATGCGCCGCATACGGCGTCAGCCAGATGTTAACACTGGTGACGCGTTATCGCCTCGCCACCGTAGCGCCGTCTTAAACACGTTCACGTAACGCCACACACTCGATAGCTATCTACATAAATTTGCGGTTATTTGTTGCCCTCATAACGGTGTAATTTGCGGCGGCAACGTGCCTTAAGTGCTATCCGTTTTGATGTTGTTTTCCTGTAATTTTATCACGCTCGTAATTGTGAAGAACATTTTTGACGACTTTACGAAATTACTTAAGTTGAGCAGCTTTTCAGAGTTAATGACGTGTTTTCGGTAATATCGTTACATTAAGCAACAATTTTGCGGAAGTTGCCGAAACCGACTAAGTTCATTATCGCTTAGTACTTGTAGAACTCTCACATGGGTCTTACCGGTGGGTATTGAGTTCCTATCCAAAGTCAACTAGACTGCTTCACTACACTTGTATGTACATTTATTATTTGAGAGTTACTTCTTGGGATTAGTATTAAAATTTTTACGTTTATCATTCGACATGTCCTTTATGTACGTAATTTTACGTAAAATAACTTTTTAGTAACTCTGTTTATTTCCACGATGTGTGAAATGTATGCTTATATAGCAAATTTTTGCACAAGCCTTTGTTTAATCGTGCGAATAATTACGTTAGTTGAGGCGTGATGCCCACGCGCACCATTACGCAGTACCTGTATCAAGCGCCCGGCCTTTTCGCGGCCCATTCGTTGCCCTTTCGCTGCCCATTTAGGGCTAAAGTGACAGTGCCGAACAATCCTTCTCATTGATCCCTGTGCATACATCTCAGTCGATACGCACGTCTCCGATCGACGGATTTACGGGGATTTCGTACCCGAAAACAGAATAAAATATGAACTGTTTATGCCGTATTATTTATGCATACTTTATTAGCCTTTCTCATCTTATTCGTTTGTCAATCGTGGGATTTATATTTGATCTTTATATGCATTATATGAATTTGTGTCAGGTCTCGGTTAATGAAATAAAAAAGTACAGCCTTTATTGTTGTGTAAATATTCAGTTTTGTAAAGGATATATTTGGCTCATATTTGACACCATTATAAATATAAAAAAGAAGCGTTTAACTTTTTCGCGACTATCATTGATTTATAAAAAGCAACCATACGAGATAAGGAATAATAAAATGAGGCTATCAATTAAGAGGAAGTCAGATGTAACAAAATAAAGAGAACCTAGAATATAAAGCAAAGCAGACGAAGATGTAAAGCTTATAAAATATTAAAAGTATTTAATCTACCACATAAAGCAAGCAAAAGCTCACGTAACACTTTGATCGTACCTAATGGAATCGTCAATGTGTAATGTGTTATGAAGCAAATGAAGTTTGCATGTAAGCTCACAAAGTTTGTTTAACTTAAACGCTATTAAAAGAGCATCAAGTAAGGCGAGGTGGAGCGGAGTGGCGGAGAGGCGCTCGCAACAGACCCCTACTACGCAAATACACTGCGTAAAGTTAATTAACATGGAGCTTTTACTAGGGGGCTTTTACGTTTAGTTATTGCCGTAACTTGACTTATTGTAGTCTTTATTATACAAAACATCTACCGTGTAATTTAAAAGCAAATTAAAGCGGTATTTTTTTAAAGTCTGCTTTTAACTGCTTTGAGTTCTGTTAAAAGTTTTGCGGTTTTATGTTATTGCGTAGCTTTTGGTATTATATTGGAGGAAAAATAAGTACCTTAGATGTGATTGGAAATAAAATTAGAAATAATGTTAATATGAAAACGATAATGGATGTTAATGTTTGTAAACTTTTCCCGTTTTAGGTTATCATTGTGAGTATTTATTTAGTAGAGTACATAACTATATCCAATGATAAATGTTTGCTTTGATTTCTTACTAATTACCGAGATATGTCTGTCATTACGTGTAGCAATTAACGTTAGAAGGTTTCTTGATAAAATCTGTTATTAGTCATATGATTGGCGTTGGCTTTACTTCAATGAAATTTCTTTTGAAAGAAATCTAGTTATTTTGTCGTTCAGTATTGAAATGACTTGCATGTTATGTAGTTTAAAAAAAAATCCATGACAAATTCTCTTGTTTTCAATTTTAATAGCCTCTGGGAAAAACAAAAGTCTAGATCAAGCCAAAACTAAAATAGAAGTAAAAAGCATATAGTTACAGCTGCTATTTTTATGTGCATTAGTAATGATTTATTCAGCAAATGGTCATTGTAGTCTGCATCTATTTCAGTACAGTGAAAACCGCATCCAAACTGGAGTCTATGTGTATTTAATTAGGGTGACTGAGGTAAGCTCCCTGAATATAGCCGTCCTAACGGGCGCTGTCGTATTTACTTCGCTAACAATAGAAATAACTATTTACATTGTTAAAAATGTAGGCAGTATTTTAGGTCTACCGATCCCCTAATTTTGTATCTAATATAGTAAAATTGTGGTACATTTCGAATTAAAGATTACAAAGCAACATTAAATAATACTGGTATTTTATTTAAAAAAATCGAATACCTCAGCGTTGTTAATTTTTTTATGTTTAAATTGCTCTAGTATTTTCTCAACAATAAAAATAAACCATTGGGAGATCATTGCCTATTGCTTTCTCTGAGTGAATTTGAATTGTCTAAGAGCATTTGACTATAAGTCGATAGTAAAGTTAGTAGGGTTGTAAATCAACAACGTGTACAGTTAAAACTGTTTCGTTCAGGAACGATCGATACGAGTTAACTCTATCGGAATCAATTTGCATCTGAACCTAGCACGACGTATTAGCCACAGGCTGACTGTGGTTTTACGTGAAAATTGGTCTGCCAAAGCTCAATACTAAATAAATCTTAACAACCTATTATGGTCTACTTTTTAACTAAGTCAAACTCGTATTGTTAAGTTTCTTGTAACGCATTCGTCCTTTTTCCATATAAATAAAATAAGAACATATTGCTTTTTATGTTTCTTTCTCACAGAGACTAAGGGAGATAACACAGTGTAGTTGTAAAATGTATCGTCAATGAAAACGCACGGTTAAAATTAATGTTGCAATACCGTAAGCCCTTTTCCCCTTTCGTGTGTTCTCTGATTACGGCTGATTAAATAAATGTAATTCGTTTGTTGATTTTAAACTTATACTCTGAAATTGAATGAAATTATTGTTTTAATCTGGATAAAATTATTGTATTTGTTAATCCGTTAAAGCTTAACGAGTATTGTTGTATTAAATTAAAAAACAGTGTTTGATATTTTAGTGCGTGTTTCCATTTCGGGTGAACCGCATAGTAATATTAACCATTGAGTTATTTCACGAATAAAACATAAAGTAAGAAGGAAAATAATAATCAGTTTTTCTTTATATAGTTTCTACTTTGAATCTTAAATAAAAGTCACAAGTTTGTGATGATATAGTTACGACTAATAAGTTTGTTTTTAATTTTGTTATAATTAGTTGCCATGGAAAACATTAGTATTGAAAAGGTAGAAAAATGTAAAGATAGTAAATATTCACTACTGCAAATACTGTACTTATTGCAAAACAATCAGGAATTAACAATAAAAGCTTGATCCAGTCTGCGCCCGCGCATGTGGGCGTGAGTGTACATCGCTGATGGATTGCAACAATTATATTACTTAACATCAAGGGGAAAGCTTGGATACAACCAGCTATAAAATGACCTAACTTATTCCAGGATAAGTATAATGGCTAAGCAACCTAAAAGAACTCATTAACATTTTTCTTCCAACTTGACATATTAGTTTATCTATGTTAATGTTATAAAGATTTATAGTTTTGTATGTATTTTATTAACGTCATAACTTGCTTACTTATTTACTCGTACTTACTGCGTTGGCGTAGCGACCAATAATGGGTCTTGGCCTCCGACACGAGAGAGCGCCAGCGTAGTATGTCCTGAGTCGTCGCCTGCCAGCCGATCGACTCTAGCTTGCGCAGGTCCAGCTCTACGGCGTCTCGCCAGCGGTATCTGGGCCGGCCGACGGGTCGTCGTCAAAGTTAAAACTATAGGGCCTATTTTAAAAATTCCTTCATCATTAGAAATGTAATTTTATCATTGATTGAGGGATCATAATGTATTTGCAAATAACATTGGGTGTATTTGTTTATTTTTTTTACGTGGACGAAGTCGCAAGCAACAGCTAGTGTAATAAATTGTAAAATAGATACAAGCGTTATAACAATGTTCACTATACCACCTAAGATCGCGTAGATCTTATTTGTACAAAATGTTAGGTATAGTTATGTATAGTTTAGAAGCTAGCAAACAGTAATACATTTAACGTACATAGAGATGCTTTTACCGACATCAGTATATAATCAGCTTATGTTGTGATATTCATTGTGCGCTTGTTTGCGGAGTGGATCTCGGTTGACTGCTAATTAATGAAAGTTATATTCGGCTGCGAGACTGCCACATATGGATTCGCTTCTCACAATAGATTCGATCGACCGACCTATGTTTAAGCTTCTCGGAAGGGTTTAAGTCGAATTTTAACAAACGAATTGTATTTATGGAAATGCTTATTGTATTTTAACGGTACTTGTAGATTTCACATTTGAATACCATTTTTTGAGGTTAAGTTAAATAAAATTAACTAAAAGACTCGTTCTATTTTATTATAGTTGTTTATTATTGAAATAGTACTTATTTTAACACTTCATAAGATTCGAATTTTGTCTTATACTAGCTTTCGCGCGCAACATCATTCGCGTGAAACTAAAAAAAACAAAAGTGAGTAGCCTATGTGTTCTTCCAGATTATTTCCTTTGTCTATGCCAAATTTCATCTAGATCCGTTAAGCCGTTTAGCTACAAACTCTAACATCTATCCATCCATCTTAACTTTCGTATTTATAATTTTTACTAAAAAAGTAAGATTCTACTCCCTTACGTTGCTTGTCATTACAATACTACTATGTGTTAGTTGTCAATAGCAGAGATCTGAATAGACGAGATGACTTTCATCAGTCACGAAGATTCGATCCGAAATGGCGGAGTTAAGTTAGTGCCCAATCCAGTGAGAGCCTTCAAGTCATCCGTGAAGCGATAGCCCCCATCTATAACCAAGATAAATGGCTTCGACGATTTTCCCCAGCACATATTTGCTCAAGAAAAAAATGTCAAAACTGCTAAAATATTGTAAGAACGCTGAAAAGGAATGAGAAGGTGTCTACCGTTTCTATTATCCCTTGAATCAAAGTTTTTCCGAACAAATTATTATAGTTTAGAGACAAAAAGTTCAAGAACATCTGATCGCTATAAGATATTTACTTGTGTGCGTTATTGCTTTATTTGTGTTTATTTGTAATTCATTGTTGTTGTTCAAATGATATTATTTACACATAGACAATCAAAAAGTTTGACATATGGCATTTTATATACATGGCTATTTAATCTGTATAAACCTTGCTTGGCTTCCGTATAACATAATTTTCAGTCGTAATCGTTGCGCTGTGGGCGGCACTAAAGGATTTGTATAGATTAGTCGCACGTAGCTAAATTCATTTTGGTCCCTTTCTCGTTTAAAATAATTTCAGCAAAGTCACAGCTCGTTTTTATTTACTCGACTCTTTAATGAAAAACTCGAAGTCTTTAAAATTATATTTCACAAAATGAGATGGTAAAATAAAATTGGATTATCTGGAGTTATATGCAATTGCGATTTAAAGAAAATTTACCAGACTTTTAATTTAATAAAGTTAAATCAGGTTAAACCAACTAACGTTTTTAATTCAAAAGTCCAAAGAATCGTTTGCAATCTAAGGGCGCCTAAAATATTTCCTTACAAATAAAAAAGGATAAGATCTTAATGCAAATGTAACTTAGCGGGTTCTCTATAATTCTAAGTCGTCTGACAGTCTCCATCAATTACCGCCTACTTTATTTTGATAATCATTATCTAGGAGAGGAATGCGATCTCGCCGTAGGTGCCGCCGCGCCGGCCCGCTATCTGCGATCTGCGACGCGGTCCAACGACCATCCCAAACGGCCGCCCGTGATTATTGCATGCGAAACGATCCCACAACACTCATAAATTAAGTCAATAGCTATTCATACGGTTAACGTGATTTATTCCATTGATACGATTTCGTCCGAGCTTTCAATCACATTCATGTAATTATGTGTTTACCGGCTTAATATTCCACAAAGCGAAACGTTCGAGTAATTAGTTGATAATTTCAATCACGAGAGATTCAGAAAGCCGCATGTCGAGCATTAACTGCTTATTAATGGTGTTACGCTCGCTTCAAATGTTGTGGTATTATTTTAATTGCATACGATTGCTTGTCGACGACCGTCGCTTAGCGTACCGGGTATCTTAGAATGAGATTAACGTTTGCTTGGAAACTGGAGCGTGAAATCGATATGGAAAAATGCGGTAATCTTCGAGCCGAGAGTGAAAAGGTCGGACCCGCAATGAATATTACGAAGCTGGAATGATGGTATTGTATTTCTTGTGATCGGGTCGGTAATAGGCATAAATATTGATATCAGGAAGGTATCGGCGGCGGGCACATTGTGTGAACACCTGCCCGCGCTGCGCTGCGCCGCTGTCGCCGCGCTGCCGTGAGCAATACCCGCGGCTACCCTCACATAAATATCCATGATGTTTCAATTTATATTCATGATATTAGTAAGTCAGACGGAATGTGCGTCACATTTGATTTCCTTTGTTGGGTAAATAAATATGAAACGATGTAAATTGTGATCTCCCTTTTGTTTAGGCCTTACGTTTTGTGGTTTACACATAAAATAAAAATAATAACTGTCCAATCTTTGTCCCGCTCAGCGACGAATGCTTACTTAACTTTTGGGATCGCTTTTTGTGTTCTTTTGTTACGATAAATTGTTTTACTATTGTACTATGCCGTTGGAGCTTAATAAATATTGATAGTAAAGGAATGGCATTGTTGCTTATGTCAGAAGAACCTAATTTAACAAATGACTGATTCTTGATTCGGCAGTGGAGATTAGATGTGTTAATTTTGTACAAAATTTACTTTGAAATCACGTTTAGGTGCATGTTTTAATTTTTCCATTTAGGTACATTCGCTATATTTATTCGGAAACTATTTTAGAAAGTTTTCTGTTTTAATTTTGCCGTACGCAAATCGTGTAATGAAATTGGCGGAGTTTGTACAGCTTCTTTTATATTTCGCTTAAACAGGGGATTTTGTTAATTTAAACGTTTTTCCGTATTTACTCAGATTGTTTGCGAAGTAAAGGGTTTCCGTTTCCCGGAACGTTATTCATTTCATTTTTATCAGACGCTTTTTAATGTTCGTGTTGCTTGTTTTGTTTTTTGGTTGTTTAGGCAACAATTTCACAATGTAAAAATTAAGTATCAGCGTTTATTCGAGTAATTATACCCAATTAAATTTAATTTTCTTTAAGAGTAGTTCGACTACGCGGTTAACAACGATATAGTATCAGGTCTAATAGTTTTTTTGTACTAATGTCTATTCCTCAAAGACGTTCTTAGACAAAATATTGTAATTCCACACCTGAATTTCTCAAAGGAACGTTAGTAAGATTAACTTTGACACCTCTTGTTATTCGAAATGAATTTCTCCAAAGTAACGTCTGATTCTATTAACTATTGACTCTGAGTTTAATTAAGTTGGTGTTCACTTTGACGTCGTGCCGCTTTCAACTTTGTACTTATCGGGAGGGAAATAAACCGAGGTTCAATTGAAAATTAAAAATGTCTACTAGATTCGTGCAGGTACGTCTGAATTAAAATATTGTGGCTTCTACAAAGGTTGAAATGAGAAAATTATTTTCTATATTTTCTTAAGTTTTCTGACCTTAGTCGTCGAATTAATTTTCGCGATAAATCTTTCCATAGGCGTATCTAATTTTGCTCGTCGATGTGAGTGAAGCTAAGTGTCCTTTTCAAATGTAATTTCATCGACAATTGTCAAAGTAACTGATTGATGGACATGGCTATTTTAGTTTTTAGTGCAAGAACATTCTTTATAGTAAACAGGTTGTTGTTCGCGATTTCGCCCGCATATAATAAAAAATTATAAAATCTACCATATGTTACTCACTGATAACGTAGCTTTTTAATGGTGAAAGAGTTTTTGAAATCGGCTCAGAAGGTTTTGATGTATTTCAATACATACAAAAATACAAATCTTTTCGTCTTTATAATATTAGTATAGATATAGATTATTTGCATATAATTATTGACCGACATATTTAAAGGACCACATTCTGCGGTAGGTATTGGGGAATGCCTATTTCCGACAGTGGGCAATTAAAGGCTGATAATGATGATGTTATTCTAAATATATAAGTTAAAAATTGCTATTTAGTGCAGACAGGTTTATGTATAACTAGCTTTTGCCCATGACTTCGTCTGCGTGGAATTAAAATAAAGTGAGTAGCCTATGTGTTCATCTAGACTATCATCTACATCTTTACTAAATTTCATCGAAATCCGTCCAACAGTTTGCGCTACAAACTCTAACAAACATCCATCCATCTAAACTTTCGCGTTTCTAATATTATAAGTGAGATAAGAAGCACGATTAGAAAGATAGGCATATTTAGCTATAATAATTATGAATGTTTTATTTTACTTTGAAAAGAATATATCTACCTTAAACAGGTCTCATAAACACTTTCAAAAATTTAGATCGAGTGTATTTAAAAGAACTTTTCAAGGGGAATTGTGAGAATGGCACATTCGCTAGTTGCAAGGGTAGTGGGAGCGCTATCGGCGCGCCGACACCTTTGTGCTCTAAAGAGTTTCTGCTCTGCTGAACCGTGATTTGTTCAAGACTAATGATGTCGCCATTTTCAGTTCGAAACGCTCTTTGATGTATCCGGACAGCGGACGGACCTATTCGAGTGGAATCCGATTTGGGATACTGATTTTGTCCGGCTTTGTGTACAGGAATACATACGGGCATAGGACGATTTGTTGTATGTTATGGACAATAACCATTTGTTTTAGTTGCAAGTATTTACTTCTATTTACATTACAATAAAAGTCAAATGTTAGATAATACAGCTTTTCGATTAAAATTGTGCTTTAATGCTAAGCGGTTTGAATATTCCACACAAAGAATTTTTTCTTTTATATATTGTACCTATTCTATAAAGTCTTCATATATTTTAAAATAAACCATGAATCGAGTGTTAATACAGCTTTAAAGCTTTTCTAATTTAAAATGTAAATAGATAATACTAATAAAAGTAAATTGCGTTATAAAGTCAATTTATAGCAATAAAGGACATTTAAAACGAAAAACGGTCTTCTGATATCTGAATATGGTCAACGTATTTTTTACTATGGAATTCAAAGAAATAGAGGCTGTTATTTTTAATGTGGTGTAGCGGCGCTAGGGTGCGCGGCGTGAAAGCGTTTTACGTGTGTTTCTGCCTTCGTTCACTCGATTCAGCAGTAGGGGCTTTGCTACCGGCGCATAAATCGAAAGCGGCTTACAAAGGTGACTGTTTCAGCTTTTATTTGAAATGGAAACGTAGGTAAGTATCGCTCTCGATATGCAATAATCACACCTTTGTTTACGGATTTCTTGTGAGAGAAAAGCAAAAGTTATACCACTTTAAGAAGATTTATTTATTTGAGTTTGACATATTAAAACGATTAACGCCTGTGCCTAATATTAGTGGACAGTTAGGGAACACTCAATACTCGCTTACTCTGGGAAACCATGGCGCCTATTTCTGTCAGGTCTTTTTGTCCTACCTTGCCCTACCCTAACGCAGGTACTGGCTCTACAATTAATTTTAGCATATCTATGTAATCTCTCCGCGGACATTAAGGAAGCTTTTATGACGTCATACAACATTATTGTCTCACGTAATTTGTACCAGAACCAGTTTAAAGTTCGTGTAATTTTATTTGGATTCGCATGTAACAATTTATATAGAAAACATATGAATCTGTTTTATTTGCTTTTGATTTCCGTTTAAACGTGCAAATCATCATATATTTTATTCAATTACTATGTAATCTATAGAGTTATCGTTAACGGATATCTCTTATCGTAATATTAATCGCGTTGAAGACTTTCCAGATTGTTATATATCTTAAGTCGATAGCGCCACCCTGTACCTCGAATTCAGTTAGGTTCATTTTGCTATGGCCAGTGAGCTGACAATGTCATTTTACGATAATTGCAGATGAAAACGCCTATTAACCGATGATAAGCTACTGGTTATCCCCTTTATACAGTGAAGAATATTTTAAACAAGGAAGCGTTCTTTATAAGGCCACTGTTAGCGTCGATTTGCATTTTCGATCTCCCTCAACTGTTGCTGCTAAAGGTAAAATTTATTCTATCAAGTGGGTAATAAGATCCTTATTTCTTTGGTAGTTTTTTTCTTCGAGTTAGGACCTTGTGTTATCATCAAATAGTCTATTAATTGAGTTAGTCAGCTATAAGAGGGGTGTGTTGGAGTTTACCGAGGGGGACGGGTTTAATGAGCGGCTTGTTCTAGTTTGACAGAGTGATTTAAACAGAGCGTGATAGTTTCAGTAAATCGGGATTACCCGGCCGTGAGTCTGAAACGTGAATTATTGCTCCAAGTATGTCGTCCCGTTGTTCTTAAGCGCTAAATTGATTGTATAATATTATGCAAACATTGTTTCGATCGAGCGCCCGTATTAAACACTTCGTTACTAATAGTCTATAACCGCATATGCATACATATAAGATTGGACTGTCAGTTACTTGACATGATGCACTCAAAAGGATAAGAAATTCAGCAAGACACAAAAAGCTTGTTAAGAATTGTGGCCGAATATTAACGCACGCAAGTATGTACATAAATAAAAGTGTATGTTTCGATTGAATTGTTTATACCTTAACAGTGGTAGAGCCCGCTTTAACATCTTCGCAAGAATGGGCCGGCTCCTCCGGTGTATACCATACAATACCACACAGAAGACAGGCGTGATGTTGAAGCAATTCCGCGTTTCGTCTGATGAGTGTGTTGCCGGAGGCCCCGCTTTAGTCTCTTTTCCTTCCCACTCTTTTTCTTATAAGAAAGGGATGGAAAGGGAGACGCATAGGAAGGGAGACGCAATAATATTAATATGCGTTTCCTTCCCCGTTGATTAAGGGTAGGCAACACATC
>DVQH01001312.1:0-13443 GCA_018231625.1 Papilio phestus | reverse complement strand
TACTCTTTGAATTTACATAGAAAAGTGAAGCAAAAAGAAAAGTAAACAGTGTTCGGTTTATGCATTGGGAAAGCTACACTGCTTACAATGACTTGGTGTGAAAAGTGAAGCAAGTAAAACTTGAGGCAATACTGTAGTTAGTTTCGAGCTGAAGATGTAATTAACTTTAACAGCGCTTTAAAACAATTTTACCCAAAATAAATTTAACCGAAGGTCAACATTAAACACAACATTTCTGTGTTATTTAGTTTAGTTTAGATTTTAAATAAAAAATAACTGTAGTGAACAAGTAATGTTTTAGATTAGTTTTAACTGATATTAATTAAATAAGTCACTAGACAGTGAACAAGCTTACCATTCAAAGCTTACACTGTAAAACATAGGGCCATGTAAACTAAACTAATTTTTTCTTTCTCAGAATCTGAACAGCAACAAAAATTTTAAGACTTAAGCTGACAAAAACCTTCCTAAGTTGGTATTTTGATTAATGTAGAAGTTAACTGTGAATTAAATTTGTTTTCATTAAAAAACCTTTTTGATTCAATGCTTATAAGTTTTTTTAAATAAAAGTCCCTCTGTTGATTTTTATAAAACCCGTTTGCGTGTTTTTCTGCTATTCTGGTTGAGGAGATACAGAATTAACTCACCATTTATAAAATATGTCATTTTGCTTGGAAAATTATATTTATATATAACAAAATATTTTGGTTGCGACTTGTTAAACGGAATTGTGCCATCTGTCATGTTTGTACACTTTAGATTGAATCCTGGTTTCTCTCAATGTCTAGTTTCAATCCAACAAATGACAAACTACGCCCACCAAGCGCATTGACCAAACGAAATGTTTGGATATTAGGTATTATAAAATAAAACAACACGAACAAGTCATAGATCATTTGTGAGCTTCATTGGCAACTATGCAATAGTGAAACAAGCTTATAATGGTGTTGAAACATATTTATACTAAACTTTTTTCAAATACAGAAAAAATTATAGAGAAAAGTCCTAGAACCAAGAAAGCCAAAGAAGAGGTAAAGAAGTATGGAGATAGTGCTAGTGCTGATATGACACTTGTTGACTCTGCTCGACACTTGCATCGAACAAAACATCGTAGAGCATCATCAACTGGCCGACTCGAACACAAATCCTCTCATCGCACCAAATCCAAATCATCATCTAACTCTACAAGAAATTTAAAATGTATACCCAACTCAAAACGCTCCAACTCTTTGCCCTGTAATACAAGAAAAAGGCTTAACAAACATGAAAGTAACAGCTTTAAGAAGCACTTCTCTGGTAGTTATCATAAAAATCCGCAATCGCCAGATCCATTAAAAAACAAAGTTTCGAACTGGCTGACGGACACATCGAGTCAACTTTCAAAAGTACAACACCCAATTGCAACTGTTCAACAAACATCCAACATCGATTCTAACTTGGCTAGCCGAGACCTCAGTGAAAGTCTCAAAAAGAAAACTTGTTTAAATGTATATAAAACAGATAAGGCTAAATTAGCAGTGCGAGAATCGAATGTTCCAATTGAGTACCCACCAAGTGGATGGCAAAGGCCATGGCCATTGGAAAGCCATCAATTTGTTCAATTACCTACCGCCAGTACACAAGCAAGAATGAAAGAACTTGACCGGCGAAAAGTTGGGGGTAGTGAAGCATGCTTTCAAAAACGCCATGAGAAAAATATAACCATTGGCTTGGGTCAAAGGGCAGTGTGTCAGCCCCAGATGTCTCCACTCAACCGATTCACCGACCACCGAGCAATCGCCACTGAGCGATCCTCGATACAGACCAACAAAACTCCCCCTTTACGACTCAATCTTTCAAGACCAGTTCGCATCCCTCCACAGTTGATGAATCAATCACAAATCTCGTTTGGTACCGCTTCACGACAAACAAAGTTTGAATCAGTTAATCGAAACATCAATATTCAATGGAACAGCCCCCTACAGCCGGAGATAAATTTCTTTAAAGCTCAGGTCAGTGAGCATCTGGCAATGTTTGAGAACAGTATAGGCACAAGTGTATCAATAACTCCCTATTCTGCTTGATTAACATTTGTGTGATTGATCAGAGTGAAAACATACAAAACATTGCGAGCAAGTTTATCGATGATGAAGTAATTGACGCATTACTAGCGTTTTTATAGACACTTTCTGTGATTGATTTTTCAACTGTACCGATTGTTGGATTGAATTACTAACTAAAATAGCGTTGCGGGATGATTCACTATCAACTATAAGTAACAAGTCATGAGCCACATTTAATGCAACCAGGTATTGCTCATTGTTAGATGATGCTAAACTGCGGGGGAGAATATCTCTGGCCTGACAAGCCAGCTCTGGTCTTGCCCCGCTTATGCATTGCAATGCTGCCCTTCTAAAGCGATACAAGTTGGGAGAGAACAACACTAGCGAATGGCATACAGTCAAGTATTTCAGGTATCGGTGCTCGATGCATTGGTAAGCATCGAAGTTTTTAAGACCAGTTGGATCTGGCTGTTGCTGACAAGGGGTCTTGTCAAGTGCGTCCATTTTTGAGCATTGAATTACTGCTATCCAATTTGTCAACCTAATTATTCGAAAATGGATAAGTTGCCGACACAAGTGGATAAGCCAACACTAGGAGCACAGTGCACAGCATATGAAAGACTTATTTCAGCTCGAATACCACTGTGCCCCTAGCGTTAAAGCCACAAGTGTTGGGCTGTTCACTATCATGCTGGCGCTACCCTCTGGCAGTCGGGCAGGTGTGCACAACCTGCCGAAATCGGTGGACTTGTCGCGCTCCCTCTCTGCCAAAGTATGCACCGTGCTGGAAGATGGAAGATAGCCTCGGGTCTGACCGAGTGGCGTGCGGCACGGTGCGCCCGGTGCGGCCACTGCAGTGAGAGCACCACTCTCTTCAGCACGTCCACCGTAGGGCTGCAGCCAGTGGTCTGCTTTGTGTGAGTTCTCTCTCTCTCTCTCTCTTCTCGCTCTGAACGAGAGTGAACTTGTCCTGGCATTCCTTGTCTTGCACTCTGGCTAGTTTCTGTGTTGCTTCTAACGATGATGAGTATAGTGGCGATCACTGACTTCACTCTCAGTGCACTTGTTTGATGCTCTGCTTGGTCTCGGCCGCACATAGACGCACTATCACTTATACACTTGTTGCATTATTTTCCCGCCACCACTTGTGTCACTATTGTTGCCACTCTTTTACTCTTGTCACCTTAACGTGATTTACTCAATGGGTTGGTGTCTCTTTTTCACTGAACATGTGTTTTGACAGATTTCGGCTTGGTTGTTCCAAATTGCAATAAGACTTAATATATATGTGTTTTAATTGTTTATATGTTGTCGACAACAGTTGAAAATTATGAAGCTGCCAATCAATGTAAGTTGTCCTAAAGCTCGAATTGTCTGTTTCTAGAGTTGTGCCATTCCGGAACTAGCAAGTCTCTGGTTAGCGTAGTTGAAGATGCACACTTTTTTTGCAAAGTTGATGTGTGTGCATCGATGGTGAACGATAATTGCTGACCAGTGGGGCAAATCACGACCGCGGAGCGCACGCACACTTGAGTGCAACTCATCGGCTCTATAGCATAACTAGATCAATACTGTCATTATCACAGTGTTTATGATGCTTACATCCTTGTGGCGAATTTTCCTGGGCGGTCTGACGCTATGTCTTGTTGATAGGCTACCAGTACAATGGCGTCATATTGAGCCATAAAGCACCGAATTGGGACCGAGTTAATGAATTGTCTACTTTGCATGGTATACCACAGGGAGGTGAGCGAGTTGGCTGGGAGTATCACAACATCACATTGACGCGCGTGCCCGTTTATGGCTTTGGTATTGCTGTGAGTGGTGGGCGCGACAATCCACACTTCATGAATGGCGAGCCGTCAATTGCCATCTCGGACGTACTCAAAGCTGGGCCCGCCGAAGGTCGACTCATGTGAGTAGCTGAGTTGTGCTGGACACTGCCTATATCCAGACCTAACCGTTTGCACCTTGATGCGTATGGCAGGATTAATGATCGGGTGATCAGTGCCAATGGCGTTTCACTCGAGAATGTCGACTACAACCAAGCAATTCAAGTGTTGCGTGAGTGTGGCAACACGGTTAACCTGTTGATCAAACGCAGAGCAATCGTCTTACAACCCAATGCCAGCTCACCGCCAGAACCGAACAACAATTTCATGAAAGTTTCTTTGAATAAAGCCAACAAGAAGGATGGTAATGCTTTTACTTGATTTATTAACATTCTCAATTATTGTTCCAATGGCTTCAGATCTTGGAATTATCTTTGGTTGTAAAATTTACGTTAAGGAAATTACCAATCGAAATCTGTTAAATGACAAAGAGGTCTATCTTCAAGAAGGAGATATTATTCATAAGGTAAGATATGATGGTATAACTTTTACACATTTCATGGTTTTAATAATTTAGATCAACAACACAAACACCGAAAATATAACATTGAAAGAAGTGAAAAAACTGTTAGAAGGAAGCAAAGAGAAGGTGACTTTTGTAATTAGTCGCGATTCGATTGCACTTAACAGTTGCAGTAATCGCTTTGTGCCTGAAAATGGAAGTTACATCAACGGACACCACCAACGAAGCAACAGTAACGCAACAGTGGGCAGCCATCATCGGTGGCATTCCAACAGTTACGAGACGGTACAGGCCAATAACGCCAACAAGGACAATATTTACACGATCCATGAACCCAACAATGCCATTCATTCCAACATGTCTTCCATGGCTAATGGCAGAATTAATGGCGGATGGAGTAACCAAAATCTTTATGTGCAACCACCTACTAGAAGCGAACTAATCACTTCTGACACCAATCATCAAGATGGACCAGATCTCAATCGTGTCAAGACTTTGCTGCCAAATGCTCACAACAATGAGCCTGTTGAATGTGCTAGCTCAAACCCAAATTGTGAAGAATTTGTTAATGATTCTACCACTCACTTAGCAGATCAATCAGCGAGCCAAGCAATGACTCACAGTTCGGAGGGTACTGTCAATGGCGAATCGTTGCCGGTTAGTCCAGTGCTTCCTAACTCTTCCACTTCGCTTGGGCACGAGGAGTTCAAGAATGACCTTCACGAAGAGCCTGAGAGAATTGTCGCCAATGGTAACGATAGTGGAGCAGCAGAAGTTCGGCTTATTTCTTTCCAAAAAGAGGGTAGTGTTGGCATCAGATTAACTGGAGGAAACGAGGTTGGAATCTTTGTCACTGCGGTTCAACCAGGTAGTCCAGCTTTTCAGCAAGGGCTTCAGATTGGCGACAAGATTCTTAAAGCTAATGGAAATGACATGAATGGATTTACTCGCGAGGAGGCTGTTCTTTATCTATTAAGAATACAAGATAAGATAGACCTTGTAGTACAGAATTGCAAAGCCGATTACGAAGAAATAGTGGCTAAGCAAAAAGGTGACTCGTTCTACATCAAGGTTCACTTTAACTATGATAGTGAAGGAAAAGGTGAACTCAGCTTTCATGTTGGCGACATATTCCATGTGGTTGACACTCTCTTCAATGGTGTGGTGGGTTCTTGGTTTGTGTACCGCTTAGGAAGAAATAATCAAGAGATCCAGAAAGGCTCCATTCCAAACAAGAGTCGTGCTGATGAGTTAGCAGCAGAGCAGAAGCTGGAGAATCGTTCTAAAAAGTCACTCTCCGGCACCGATCTGAATCTTACTGAAAGTAGTAATCGTCGTGGCAACTTTTTCAAGCGCAGACGTAGTGCTCGTCGATCGAAGTCGTTGAGCAAAGAGCACTGGGAAGACTTTGTTTTTGGCGACATGGGATCCAAGTTTTCCGCCTACGAACGAGTCACGCTCAAACATGCAGGTTTTACACGCCCAGTGGTCTTTTTCGGACCTCTGGCTGATATAGCTAGGGAGAAGTTATTACGCGATTACCCAGACAACTTTGCTTTGCCACAAACCTTAGATCCAAGTGAAGAAACACTTAAATCTTGCAAGTTGTCTTCCTCCGGTATTGTTCGCTTGTCTTCGATCAAGGAAATCATCAACAAAGGCAAGCATGCTTTACTTGACATAACCCCATCAGCAGTGGACCGACTTAACTATGCGCAATTTTACCCCATTGTGATCTTTATGCGAGCGGAAAACAAATCAATTGTGAAAGAGTTACGGTCGCGTTCTGCGAGCAAAACTACAGTGCATCGCAGCTCTAGAAAGCTATTTGAGCAATCGATCAAATTGGAAAAGATTTGGCATCATGTCTTTACTTCTTCCATTACATTAACTAGTGGTGGTGATCATTGGTATAAAAAGTTACGTGAAACTATTGAAAAACAACAAACTCAAAATATTTGGGTTTCTGAATCCAAATTAGAAGAAAACATATCGGATGATTTCTTGTTTCCAATGATTTCTCGTCTTAGCTATGCTTCTTCGCCTGAAAGTGATCTTGACATATCTGCTAATGAAAGTCGACTAGATGATAGTCACGACGACAAGGACAGCTTCTCAGCACACAATTCAGTTTCCGGACGACTGGTCAAAGCTTCGAGTGATCCTAATTTGACGACAGCTGAAGAGAGTTCGAAAGATGCTAATACATTTGGCTTTGCTTCTAAAGCTAGTGACGCGAAAAATTGTAAAATAGATAGTTCAGGCCATGAAGATAATGTCAATAATCAATCTCCAAACAAGCAATTGCCACTTCATATCTTACTACGAAAGGTAATACTTCTCACATTATCTTCTACCACTTATGTCATTTCTCTTTCAGGAACTTTCAAAAGCTTTGAATTACGATTCTAGAAATAAAGGAAATGTTTCCAAAACTGTGTTAGACGAAGTGCCCAAAAGCAAATCGAGTGAGTGCGAGGAAAACCCTTCGAATTACTCAACATTGAGAGTTGGAGAGCAAATGGTAGGAGGAGAGGGGTATGGGTCAGGACCGAGGGAGTCACCCCTCCCTCCTCCGCCTCCCACCACTCTACCTCCTTCGTTATCCAGTTCCAAGGTGCAGCAACAGTATCTCGAGACTCCACCTCGCATCGATCGCAATAGCAAGCCATCTAGGTTCCGTTCAGCTCATGAACGTCTGTTTGGCTCGAAGAGTGGCTCTTCAAACACCACTCAGACTGCCGCTTACCAGACTGATGATTCGGATTACATTAATACTACCACTGCCATCACATATGACTATCACAAGACTGGCCAAGCAGCACCGAGTGGACCTGTTATGGGCCAGTCACGTGCTTCCGACCGTGCCAACGGAGACACTTCCTCATACAGTAGTGACTCTTACAACAAAAGTGCTAGTGGTCACTCCACTCTCGAGAATGGTCCTCAGTCAGGTCCTCCACGCTCAGCTCCACTTGGTGATCCATATCGCTTCACGCGCATTACTGTGCCGCCAGGAGCCAACCAAAAGCAATCTAGTGTGGAGAAGAAGCCATCAACAGGAAGTAAACTCGAGTCGAGTGCATCTCTCTGTACAACCTTTTCGAAGACTCCACCTTCACCACCGCCCAAGCCAGCTTATAAGTATGGAGGACATTCGTTGCAATATCAACTGTAATTATGACTTTTGATATTATGTTCTTCATTGACTGATATATTTGTTCTTGTTTAGAAACTCGTTAACGTTAAATGAAAATCGTGTGATGCCACCGCCTTCAAGGTCGTACGGGTCTAGTGACTACGACAATCTGCCTCCCCTCTACACACCGTCACAGAAACGGTCAACTACATTGCCGCACTCGTTTGACATGTCCAACGGTCCTCCAGGTTACTACCAGTCGATTCCGCAGTCTTCCTATGGCTACCAACCAAAAGAATCCTCTATGCGTTATTCCACTACAGCTGAAACGATGCCTAATTATATGCATGGTACTTATAACAACGTGGATCTACCAAATCCAAATAACTTTAACTCAATGCGCATGTAAGTTCTTATAGCAAATATCTCATTATGATTGTAACCAGTTTTATAGGGAAAGGTCAGCAAGCATTCAATTAAATGGAGATTCGATGCCATTCGGGAACAAGCCGTTGCCTTCTGTCGGTACAAGCCCAAATAAATTTGCGAGTAGTTACAGTCATGTGCCAAACTATGACATGCGATACGGAGCTCCACTGATGCCGCCATATATCAATCCCAACGGTTTTCCTCAGTCCTCCCAGCTTATCAATGGGCCTTATTTGAACGTACCTTTCAGCACATCACGAGCCTTGTTAGAGAGTCAGTTGAGTTATACCACAACGGGGAGCAACACGCAGTCATCTCCTCTACCGCCACCGCCACCACTTCCGTCCTACTCACACTTGACTAATGGAAGCCAAAATTTGGTGCAGCCAATGCCTCAGGTACCCAAGCCAGGCCAGTACCTTGACCTGTCTTTGAACCGGGAAAATCGGGGTAGTGCCTTTGAAGCATACCGTAAACCAAACCATGAATCTTCGATGCGTTCTGGCGTGATGAGCGAATCTCCATTGTTTCAAGGTCTACCTCCCCCGCCTCCACCTTTACCCATGAATGACTTCAAGTAAGATGTTTTTCTCAGTTATGTTTGATTCCCGTTGTTTTTGCTTGCTCTCTTTTGTTGTTTCATTGCTGTTAACAGTTAATTAACTTTGCTACGATAGATCAGCAGGCAGTAATTATTATATTACAAAATATATTATTATAAGTGATATATTTTTAATGCCAATTTTTTAATGTATTTTTTTGCGAATATATCATCTTAATTAAAAATGTTTCATATGGTACATGAGGAGATATCAATAAAAATTAAATGTTTTTCCGTGGACCATGTTCTGATGGCAGTGCATGCTATAAACTCTGTCTTCTTTTTATCGTTGACCTTTTTTCTGCTTTCTCTGGTTCTATGGTCATTTAGACTAACCAATTTATCTTTTCCTTGGGACTTTCGGTGCTTCCTGGTCTGATGGTGCTGGCAGTTATGTTAATTATACAAATATGGACGAAATCAATTCGTCATCGCAATTGGTGCCGCTTTCGCATGAAGTCGGCATGCCGATTGGTGCAGATGGAGGGTGTGCAAGCAAAGTCTTCAAGCAAGTGGACCAGTCAAGAGTGATCGCCACAGCTCGTGGCATTTTCGGTTCCGAGGGAGGCTCTTTGGTTTCTGCCCACACAGGCGTCAGTATTATCATTCCACCCAAAGCTATTCCTGAGGGGCTCACACAAGAGATCTACTTTAAAGTGTGTGAAGACAAAACCCTCGCTCCTCCGCTGGACGCGCAAAAAGGTACGGATTGCTTACAACTAGTTGAACATGAGTGAATCAACCATTTGCTCTTTGTAGGTGAAACCTTGTTGAGTCCTATTGTGATGTGCGGGCCGCACGGCTTACGATTCAACGTTCCAATCGAGCTTCGTCTTCCTCACTGTGCCATTGTCAATCCCAATAGTTGGTCGTTTGCTCTCAAATCCAGTGATACTAATAACGGTAGTACTTACGATCCCTTCTCCAATTGCTCTACATATCTCATTTGATTCTTCACATAGGTCAACCTGCCGGGTGGTTAGATTTACGAGTGGATGAATCAGGCAACAATTTCAACGAGCAATTTGTTTCTGTTCTCGTGGATCACTTTTAACATGTTCATTGTTGTTTATATTTTTAATTTTTTTACAATAAAACTAACATAACGTTAACATAAAGCCGTATGTCAATAACAGCAGCTTTTGCCAGAACTATCGAGATCTTCTGGACAAGAAGGAGCACTATGTAGTTTGAAAGCGTCTCTGTTGGTTTTGAGGCTCCCTACAGCGAGCTTCTCACTGATATCGGACCACATTTCTGCCACACCTTCATCTGTTTTGGCACTGATTTTGAAAAAACCACTAAACTTTGGAAATTGTTCCATAAATAACTCAATATCATCGTCAGTTACTTCACGATGTTGCTTAAGATCTAACTTGTTGCCAACTAGAAATATTTTAGCATTTTCTGCCATACTAAGTATTTCCAGTAAGTGATGAGAAAGGCTGTGAAAGGATTCAAGAGAAGTCAAACTGAAAACAAGCAGCGCAGCTTCGGAAAATTTATAATAAGAATTGGTAATGCTGGCCACACGCTCCAAACCACCAGTGTCCCAAAGTTGAATTTTAACCTCGCGAAAGCCTCCGCTGTCGTTCACTTCAAACATTCGGCTGTATTGATCCAGACCTATGAGAAAAGCAAGAACATCAAATGAACACTAGTCGTTAGAGCTTATCACATACCCAAAGTAGACTGTCGAGTCTGAGTTGTAGTCATCTTAGAAGTATCCACGAAAGTGTCGTTAAGAAATCTTCTAAAGATAGACGTCTTGCCAACTCCATATTCGCCGCATAAGATAACTTTAAACTCGGGGTATGATGTGCCCATCACTGAGATAAATCATCTACAATAAGAGATTAGCTATCGCTAAACAAATACTACATCACTGTTTAGTTTGATTCATTTGATACTGATTTATTTACTTGAACAACAAGTCCAATGGCTTGAAACGATGATATCTACTAGAGTCTTAGAAGAAAACAAACGCAATACTTGATAAGGAAATGTAAACAAACGTTGCACTTTGCAACTATTTCCACTGCGAGTAGTTGCTAAATGCACAGCTTCGGGCCTTCACCCATTTTCCACGTTGTCAAAGTGCGATCCGAGATTGGATTGTACCGTTATCTCCTGCAGCCATGAGTAGTACGAAACCACTGGTCAGTGATTGTTCTTTTCTATTTATTTACACCCTAACTCACTTTTGTATTGGCAGTGTTTATTAAATTAGTACGAGTTAGTATGAAAAGTTGTTTTGAGTGAAGATAAGCAAGTTTGGCTTGAATTATTGCATGGTGGTGCTGCCCGTAATGGTCCAAGATGTCGAACGAAGGGCTTCTAGGTGTGAAGATTGCAGTGCTATGTATATTGTGGTATGTGACTAGTGCGGCCAACAACGTGGTGGGCAAACTGGTGTTGCAGTCGTTCGCCTACCCAACCACGGTGACATTGTTTCAGTTCCTGTCGATCACCATCTACTCGGTTCCCGCTCTTCGATGCCTTCCCGCTGCCAAAAGAGTGCCTCACATCACCTGGGGTTACTACTTTAAGCTCATCATTCCTTTGGCTTTTGGCAAATTTTTCGCCTCGCTTACTTCTCACATCAGTTTATGGGCAGTCCCTGTGTCATATGCTCACACAGGTAATGTTTTAATTTCTGGTTGACCAATCTAACAAACAAATCTCTTTATAGTGAAAGCTTCAATGCCACTGTTTGTAGTGTGTTTGTCTCGTATAATTCTAGGTGAGAAGCAAACTACCAAGGTATACCTATCTTTGGTCCCGATTATACTTGGAGTGTTGATTGCCTCGATTACTGAACTGGAGTTCAACTTCACCGGTCTCATTGCAGCACTCTTTTCCATTTTTGTTTTTTCTCTTCAGAACATTTACTCCAAAAAGGTTGAAATTGTGAAATAATGCAAACAGTTTAATAATGAATGAATGATGTAATTGATTTAGGTATTGAAGGAGACCACAATCCATCACTTGAGATTGCTTTACACTCTGGCAAAACATGCACTAGTGATGTTCATTCCATTCTGGGTCTACCATGATCTGTTGGATATATTGTTTGGTGAGAAGAACTCTACTGTGGATGGTTGGGCCATAGGTAGTCTTCTTTTTCTCGATGGCTTGTGCAATTTTCTCCAGAATGTGATCGCATTTACTGTACTCTCGTTGGTCACTCCACTGACTTACTCAGTGTGCAATGCTTCTAAGAGGATAGCAGTTATCTCATGCTCCATCTTGTTGCTCAAGAACCCCGTGACACCAACCAACATATTTGGCATGTCTCTAGCTATCTTTGGTGTATTTTATTACAACAAGGTTCGGTTAACATTTTGCTCAACCACCAAACTAACATTTTCTTTTCACTCATAACAGGCAAAACATGATGCACGAAAAGAGCCTATATTACCGACTAAATCGAAGCCAATTTCTATATCTTCCACGCCCATAGTAAAACAAGACGACACTAATCTGTTATTCCGATACATGGATTATAACGGACAAGCCTACCTGTCAAACAGTATTGTTGCGCCAAAGTGTGATTCCACCTCCAACTACACCAACCTGGAATATGGAAAAGATGCTTCTCACCACTTGAATGGCCACCTCCGTAGCAATCACCGGCACATTGCCAATGGTCATACTAACGGTGCCTCAACAATCGATATGATACAAGTATGACATTGGTTTACTAAAGTATTTGAAATACAATTCAATCTGTGATGCTTTACGTTGTTTACATGTGCCCTAGTTGTCTTGTTCCTCTCTTGCTCTGTCAATAAATATTTTCATACGAGAGTCTTCTTGGACATCCTTCATGGACACAGTCTTGTTCGCACATCCTGTGACAGGGCACTTAATAATGCTGAAAAATATATTAGTAAAAATATGTTCGATTACAATGATTTCTTACCGAGCACGGGCAGTTTGAAATAGCTTTTCCAACTGTTCTTTATCGTACAAGTGATTGCAGACAGTGTTACGGACAGGAATATTAATTTCCCTCTTGCTAATAGGATCAATCGGAATTTCGAAATCTGTCTCGAGCATCTCAATATCATCACCTTGGTTAGGGCCACCTTGTTGATCCTCAAGTAAGTTTAATAATTTTTTAAATTCTGGTACTTGGTTTATGCCAACTGAAGTGGTCCGTTTCAGCTCGTTAAAGGTTTCATCAAAAAGATTTTCGATATTACTTATGTTCAACAATTCAGCCAAATCAATATTCAGAGATTCTTCAGTTAAAGCTTGATTCTTGATAAACATTTTGATTAGCCAACAGTTATAATGTAGAAAATTTAATAACACTAACCTGTATTTCAATCTTTTTTATGGTTTCCTGCTCCAACTTGGTATTATTTCCAAACTCAATAAACTGAGTTAGAGCTTCTTTAAAAACTACTTTATCTTCTTCTTTAAATTCAGTATCAAAATCCAGTTGATTCTCAAGAAACTGTTTGGCCATTAAACCAACCATATCTTTGCACTTGACAACACCCTCCTTTAAGCGGACATCGTCATGATCGGAGCTCATTTTGTTTTTGCGATGCAAATAGTAGAAATTGGTAAAATAATAAAAACCAATTAGTATTATTATTAGTAGAAAATTCTCTAACTGAATAGTAAAATAAGGTAAAGTAACGCGCGTGTCGAGACATCTAACATACTGCAGCAAGCTGTTTGCAGCACATTATAATTTAAACAAGCTTCACAACGCATGCGCACCACTCTTGAAACACCACTTGGTTCACAAAGAACGTTATACCAAAAGTCGTTTTGTTTCTATTATTTATTGAGATTTAATTATTTTTTTTATTTCTACATAATGTTATTTTATATTTTTTTTCTATTATTTATCTTGTATT
>DVQH01001311.1:0-13447 GCA_018231625.1 Papilio phestus | reverse complement strand
AGTCAGTCTTACGTCAATCACTAAAAAGAACATATCTTTTAGCTAAAACGTTATTGACGCTAAACATCCTGCACTGTTATTTGTTATAATTTATAGCCTCTTTGAATTGTGCTGTCGCATTCGAATAACTCTGCTTTGTGCAAAGATTACTAGAGATGATATCGGACATAGCATAATGGATGTGCATTAAAAAGACAATGAGAACGTCATATTCATAGATCTTTTTATTCTAAAACTTTAACCGAGGAGTAGTATCGGAATACATTAAATATGAAATATAGAATTACACTCATAATTTGAATACGTAGTAGCCAAAATAATAAGTATGCTCCAGTGATGGCATCCGATAGGTAAGTGGTTTTCGTAACGCCCCTCGAGCGCTCACGATACCATCGGAGGCTGCGCGTGCGCAAGCCGACCGCGAGCTGCTCACTAGGCCGCTCTTTTTTTGTTCAAGCTTTACGAACAAATATTCGGAACGAAATATCTGAACGATCGTTATCGGGATCGCTGTACCGGAGCATCTTCCATTATTACTAATTTCACTAATGACATAGATCGATTGCCCGCTCCGAGTGATGGGGATAAATCGTCCTAATGGATCGATATAATCACCATCGATCATATGCATATCAAGGACAACCATTAACCTCGATCCCTTAAGGACTTCATTGACCTTCGAACGACAAATGATAAAATCATTCATTACTTTCGATTCGTTACTCACTCGTACATATCGATCGCGTCTTCGATTGTGTCAATTTTGACAAGTAACGCTTAAAAGGAACGAGACTGTTTCATTACAAATTAAATCTTCGTCGGTGTGTTTCGTTCATTACCGCGTACAATACCAGCAGTGAGCGTTTCAATTTGTCGACGTCCAGATGACGAGTCTTAATTATAAATGAGATCAGCAAAATCTTGCAAGACCTTGGAGACAGTCGAGGAAATATCTCATCGATTTTAATTGGTTTTTGTAAAGCGGTGCGTTCCTCGAGAGTAATCTTTCGATCGAAGTGGAAAGCAAGGTTACAGGAAGCGGTCAAAGGATTCTCGGATTAACTAAAAGACTTGATGAGTCATGAACATCGATGTGAGGTATTGTTCAGCTTTGATAGTGACGCCTAGGGGCTTGCAACACGCTTGCTAATTATTGCTTTATACATGATGTTAGCTAACGGTCCTAAGGCGCGGGTGCCGCGACGTGACGTCGGCGTTGGGAGCCGCTCGCGGACAGACATCTGCTACCCGATATCTGATCGTAACGTTTCGTAATTCCAAGCACCGCAAGGCACGCATCTCGAACGATCAAAAATTCTTTGTACGGGTGGCCTTGTTGAAATCGATTTCTTTATTATCTGACTCACCGATAAATCAATGACTTTAAAAATTTCATTAGATAAAAGAAACTTCATGCCATTTTGATTGCGATGTTTATAAAAAGTTTATACTAACAATAAGTGAAGTAAACAAAATATTTAAATGAAAATTATTGAACAACGTAGCTCTTAATTATGATAATAAAATTTTAACTAGAAGCCAATACAAGATATGGGACAATTCATTTATCAAATTCAGATGATCAGGTTCACAAAACAATAAGATGGTATACTACGGCTACGTCGTGTTAGTCGTTTAGATGCCTCGCTGGCGTTTGGATTGTTATTCTTGAGACATGAATAGTTAGAGTTGTCGTCAACAGAACATCAATTATCATCTAAATCTGTATTCGAAGACAAGAGAACAAAGAACTTAAAATTGTTTATCTATACAAATTTCATTTAAGTGATACGATACGAACCTTATGCAAAAAGTAGACATTAAGATATAACAGGTAAAGGACGGGAAAGAGAAGTAGAATTTGACGGAGGAAATACATTGATTTAAGACAGGCAACGCATCTGCAATTGGGAATGTCGGTTAATGTATCGAATAAACCAATTTTATTACAATGCAAAATACGTGTATTTCTAGTGTCTTGCCTTCTTAGAAAACGCAGTTGTTTATTAAAATCTGTCTACAATTTATATCTACCTCTGATATTAGTTGTAAAAAAATGTTACAATTATTTTAGTATTTCTACAACTTAAAAAGGATTTCCCATCAATACAACATTTCTATTGGACTTAAGCACTTTAAAAGGCGTGTCAGTGAAAAGCGGTCTGGCTTATGTACGTGTTTTTGTTTTAATAATAGCTTATAGAGAGGTGCCATAATAGGCCACGACTGTTCAACTTTCTTATACAGAGCTGTAAGAATCCATCGAAGAGTTGGCACATCTGAAAATGATCTATATTTATTGGGTCATATAAAGATAAACTAACTTTCTACATAATTGCATTCTATATTAGCTATAGCAACTTGTTTTTTTTTTTACAACCTTAGCATTTTTATTAAATTTATTTTAATTCACCGCAACAACTACATAACTCTCTTCTGCAACGTATAAATGAATCTATTACAAATCCTAATATGATAGGAATTAGCAAAAAGCAATTAATAACGAAAAATTGTTCCTAACCGATGATGATTACAGCAAACCAATTAACCGCCACAAAGATCGAGTAACCTTTAATAACCCACCAAAGCAACGAACTATAAACTGATGGGAAACTTTATCACATTGTTAATCTAACTAAGCTTTGTTGAAATCTAACCACATATGTTACGTAGCCAGTGAACTCGTTAATTATTAAAGGATTGTCGAAACGATCCGCATTCGACCACCCGGGCGCAATTTCTTACCTCTAACATATCCAATTACCATCGCCATTTCCTAGAAATTGGCTTTTTGCTCAGATTTTATGCATTAGTGTCGAACGATGATAAGTGTAAGACGTCTTTATAATCTTCAATAAATATTTTCATACAGAAGTTACTGTATATTAGAGTGCGTTTATAAATAATGAGAACAGATACCAGATGTTGTTTTTTTTTAAATAAGTGACTGATATGAAACAAATGAAGTTCTTTTACCTGCCAGCATTAATAAAGTTTAAAATAAATTAATCAATTTTAAAACGTAGCCCTCATTGTAACTACTCACTAATAAAGATTAAAAAAAATAAATTAAAAAATCTCAATTAGTTTGTTTATTCTTAATAAATTCTCTCATAATAATGTCCGGTTGACACAGATGTGTCGTGTTTTGTCGCATCGATCTCGCAGATTATATGAAGATCAATGTACCTTCAAATTAATTCTCACGAACCACGCACTTAAGATGCTTGAGACGGAGATGAGACCTGTTATTATTCTAATTACACAAAATGATTATACAAATTTCAACTCTAACAATATGTGTTTATAATTGATATTTCAGTTGAGGGGTACTGCGAGGATTTACTATAAATTATCTCAATTTGATCGGATCAACTGTCACTCCTGTCGAGTCTAAGTAGTGTGATCTTGGATGTCGCCATCTACTCACTGAATTGTTCACGGGAATGATATATACCTTTACAGTTATTTAAATGTTAGAATCATGTCATTTTCTTTAGCCAAATACAAAGTTAATTGATGTTTTATTGCATACAAATTATTAACTTTGTGATATTACTGGCCGAATACTAAAACAAAACAAAATATGTAACGTTTTAAAAGAGTAAAAATTTAAATATTATCATCATTGTAAAATCATACTAAAACATTAAAAAAAAATACTTCCACTTTACATCAGCAACAGCTCGTTAAATTCATCGTAATATAAACATTTTAAAACATTTTGTGTCAAAACAGAACATTCATTTCACTAGTAATATAAATAGGTGACAGAAGATACCTTAAATAAAGATAACACACAGCCGTACACCTTTGACCAAACTATCGCACAACTGTTTAGTATTGCTTCGATTCCTATTATCTCCTATGAAATACTCACAAAACTCGATTTTTAGTTGTGAAACTAAGCAGTTGAATTGGCTGCGAAACAATCGACAGTCTCACAACATTTGTGCGATAGTTTAGTCAGATGCGAGCCTGCTCTTAGTAATGCTAAATGATATTTCTAAATTGACATGGATATATTAATATAGAAGACTACGCTACCCTTCGCATATTTACTGCTATGTCACAATAATACGTTTAACACTTACGAGGTAAAATTTTATTACCTGTGCGATATTTCCAGTAATATTACCACCCACGAGCATTAAAGTATGTTTATGAGTCTGTCCTTTAATGTATCGGAATTTACGTTAATGTTCAACGAGTCTTCAGTAGTGAACTTAGCAGAAAGTAATTTTGAACTACCTGAATTTAAATCTAAGAGAAAATATACACAAATAGAATACTACAAGATTTAGCGTTGCCACTAGATGATTTAGAATTAGTCTAGGACTAGGAGGCTAGTCTAGTGTAGGAGGCTTTCATTAATATTGCCTTATTGTAATTAGTGTTTATATCATTAATTCTGAAACCTAATAAAAACTTTATCACATTTGTAGCATTACAAAAGAATGCGGTCTTATAATGTGATGTTATTTTAAAATAAGTGACGTGAAACAAATATTTATTAAGGTGGAAAAAACGGCCATGATCATATCATGGCTAAGGAAAAACAGGCGAATAATGAGTGAACAATTTTGATGAGCCCTTAACTAACGTGAAGTTCGCGAGGACCGCGATATTTTTCGCGCTTAATTGGCCTCCCAAATGACCGGAGCCTTAATTTAAAACGAGGCGGCACATCAAAGTGCCGGCTTAATTTATTGTGCGGTCTCTGGCTCACTACAGGCCAGATTAGACTTGACGTCTGTGTGTTTATTTTCGTTACTTAAATCACACTACGAATTAGTTCAATGACACTCATAATCTAATATCTTACAAATTAAAACTCAAGAGAATTTGAAATCTAGTTCAATAAATTTCTCTGACAACTAACGATTTTTTTATCTATGGGTCTCATTTTAATAAAATTAAATGTAATTAAGGGGTTACATATTCATTGAAGTTGAAAATTGTGTGCTATAAGGAAAAATTGCTTTATAAGTTACTGGTTGTAAGACCTTTGCTACATTATTTGAATGAGGAAAGTTTAAAAAATGATAGTCGACTAATGCAGTCGGTATGTAAGTAATGGTACATAAGGTTTCGACATTCGGCCCCATCTGACGGCACGCTAATATCTCATTCACGCATGCGTCATTCTCGTTACAATCTTCTATATCAGTTTTCAATCACGCTTGATCTCCATGACCCTAGATTTCGGCTACCGTAAGCACGATTTTTTAATCCATCTTAATTAAATTTATATTTAATGCTACCGATTTAAAGTTGGAATTCGATTCACTATTAAAAATTCGGCACACCTTTGAAGCTTCTCATGTTAACAATCAGATTAGTATGTAAAACAGTCGTGTCTGTTAAAATTAGTATTTTATTATTCATAAAACAAATAGTTATTTAAAACGTTTGTGGTCAGATCGTGTTAACTTAAATATTGTTTAATTTATAACCGTTTTAATGAGTGCAGAATTTAAATTAAAAACTAGTTATAGAAATGTTCTGAGGTTTCTCACATAAATTTTATTAACTACGGATGAGTCGTTATATTTTTGTCGTGTTTCCTATAGAGATGAACATTTTGCAACGTTGCCGGTGTCGGAGCTAAGGCATTAAGTAAATGAATGGTGAATATGGAGCAACATCCTGCGCTCGTAGGAAGTGAGACCTGTTTGTGAGTAATGCGGAGAGGAGTCGGCCGATGCGTGCGCGATTTAAATTGTACAAAATGATGGCGTAAAGTGCAAGGACGACGTTAATGCACTCCCGCACTTAAGTGCCTCCTGAGGTCAATATTTTACCTTTAAACTGACTCTAAATACTATTTCTTGTATTCCAAATTCATATTAAGATAACAAAAAGGTGCATTTGCAAATAAATTTATGTGTAAATAGTAACATTATTGGTGACATGCTAAAATAGGCGATATGTAGCACAATAATATAAATAATAATAAATAAAAACTTTAACATGAAATAAGCTATAGTTTAATATTTTTTACACTGAATATCAAAACACTATCAGAACGAAGTTATTAAACAATTTGTAATCAAATAAAAAATGCAAGATAAGAAATAAATAAATACTACCTATAAATAATTTTATATTCTCTTATGCGTTGATCTGCTTTTTTAATTTAAACGCAATTCAATGGAAACAAAGACATCACTACACAAACATGTCAGCTAGGCATGTGCCATCGTGGAATCCACATCGATACTTTATCATAAATAAATCACTAATAGCAACAAATTATTCATGCGCATAATAAAGAGGCAACGATCGTGAGTAGGACCCGTGCATTTCTTAAACAGTTATCTTATTTATAATATTTTAGATTTCCTGGTTTAATATCGCGATTGATTTTCCCTTTTCGGGTTTGGGTGTTATAATAAATATTAAAATGTTTATTACAACACCCAAAAAAACATTAAAATACTTCTATGTAAAACATTAAAAATGATAATATATGATGTTTGAGTACGGATGCTAAAAATAACATAGAGTTTACGAGCTATCGCCGGCGATTTCATTCGCGTGGAAAAAATAACAAGATAAAGGCCTATGTATTCTTTTAAACTATGCTCGACATCTATGTCGAATTACATCGATCCGTTTAGCCGTTCAGGTCAACTCTAACAATCATCCATCTAAACTTTCGCATTTATAATTTCAGAAAGATAATGAAAATTTCGTAAGTCTGTTAACAATTAAAAGACTGATAAGTAAATAATTTCATATTTTATGTATTACGTAAGATACGTAAAAACACTTAAGACTTTATAATGCTACTACTTACGTATTCATTGCCTAAAAGTTTTAACAAATTATACTAATCAGGAGTCTTTTACTGGAACTCTAATGGCATCTTTGGACTGGCAAGACTGACATTCTTTTATTAAAAAACAACTCGTTAATACTTAAATAATAAATACTCAATTATTATAAACAATAATCATGACTCATTGTGATCGAAATACACATTTCTCAGATTTCTTTAGACGAAAAAGGAATATTCGAAGGTTAAGCACATTCTCTGGTTCCTGTCATTACAGAACTGGGATTATAATGTTTTTATGTTGGTATATAACTTTTACATAAACTGGGGTCAACAGTTAAGCCTTTCAACGCATTGCATGCAAAGATCTCAAGCATTACATCGACCGACCACGTTATATGATGCCCATTAAATTTGTCACACAGGCAGCGAGAACAAAAATTACACCGGACAGACGACGAACTACTTTTTTACATCGTCTCTTATTGCTACTGTGTAATAATCACGTATTTACGTACCAGCTGGTACCCGCAAATGTCAACTTCGTATTTTTTTCTGTGTCACAAAAAAGACGAATATAATTCTTAAAGATTATGCAAGCGTGATTTGTTTAAATACGTCCTAATTTTTACGTTAAAGTATTTCTCGCTAACCTTGCCGTTATTGCTGCTATATATAACGAAGATCTAGATATAAATTAAGAGACAGTCTTAAATAAATCGTACATTTAAAATGAAAAATGTTCTTGACACCTGGAACGACGATCGCAAGATGCCTTTTAACACTTCCTTGTACCCAACGCATACGGAAAAGCGTTTTAATTGGACTGACTAATGCAGTTTCCATGAAATGTGACGTGCGGGACTTATTCTGATGAATTAACATATTTCGTTAATATAAAACTGCATAGGACCTTTCTAGCATACATTTTGCAATAAAAATCTTTTTTATTATTCGCAAAGTTAAGCTTTACTATAATCATAAAATTGATATCCCGAGACATAACGATTAAAATGTTTTCTTAGTAATAATACGTCAAAGCTTATTATACTTTCTCTAAGTAAATTATCGTATCATTGCTCTCATTAAAACTGTATTAGCCAGTTCAGTTTGTCATTAATGTCAAAACGGACTGGCAGAATAGACTTTTTATTCAAAAACCTGTTTGTTCCCACACTAGTATACTTATTTGATGTTTCGGTACCTCATTCACATACATAAATAAATAGACACGCGAATAGCGCTAACGTTATAATTTTACTAGCTGTTTCCGAGCGACTTCATCCGCACAAAATTATGAAAATTTTATTTTGTTGTTTACATATGTCAAATTATCAATTGCAAATGTTAAAATGACATAACAAGACGACAAACCATGGCAACCTTGCTTCCTTAATGTTAGCAGCTCGTATCGTATGGTCTTTTTTCCACATTAGGATTTTTATCTAAAATATTTGTATAATAGCGTTAAAATATATAGCCTAAAGCGTGACGTAAGTGTAAGGCTTTTTATAAAAAAAAGAGTTATTCAAAAATATGCTGTAATTGCTAACATCTTAGGCAACAAGAAGTGTGTGTTTACGCTTTATTGTAATAGTATAGATTTCAATCTTGTTACATTTAATATTAAATTTGCCTGTATTTTAAGATATGTTCTATCAGTGACATATCACTTGTTTGGCCTGTATAATTTGAATAACACGTTACTAAATTAAATTAATAAAAAAATTCTAGCATTTACACCGTTATTGAAGACTTAATTTATTTATCTCACTTGAAAGCATTTTCAAAAATAGGAAAGTTTAGATGTATGGATGGATGGATGTTTTTTAGACTTTGTAGCCTAAACGGCTGAACGGATTTCGATGAAATTTGGTATGGATGTAGAGGATAGTCGGAAAAAATACATAGGCTACTCACTTTTGAATTTTTTTAATTCCACGCGGACGGAGTCGCGGGCGAAAGCTAGATTTCCTCATAGCGATAAAAGGCTTATCCTTTTTATTAAGTTATATGTTTTTTCAAGCTACATTTTAACTTAACTTTGATCCAATATTTATCTGTTCTTATCAATTTTAAGATGAAGTAATGTTTTGGACATCAGATTACGCAAACGCGTATATATATATTGAATAAACATTCAAGTTAAGTTTTTCCTTCATTTATTTAACCTAGGCTTAAAACATTTTGATGTTTATTGAATAGTTCCTCGGTTCATTCGGACTTATTTCAACCAATTACGGGCACACATTTATGTCATTTTTTACTGGTGAGAAATTATTTTGTATTTAAGTATCAAGAAGTGTTGCCAGTTCGAATATATAATTAAAAATGTTACCAGTTTAAATATAAAATAATATCGCTTGTAACAACATACTTAAACGACGTACCTAATTGGCGAGCATTAATTCGTTTTCGTGTTAGAGTGGGCACATTAATATGGCAGAGGAGTTCGTGGAACGGCCGATGTTCTGACATTTGACATCCCTATGCCACATCTCAGTGCTTACTCATCGCACTTATCTTAATGGTTGCTCTGATCTGAGTATTTATAATGCTTTAATGTTTATATTTAAATTTCCCATTTGAATTACGTATGGTAAATATTTAAATACAATTTTCTTGTGGTATTAGAGGATAAATGATGTTGCTTTATGATCGATCATGGCTATGTATTTATTTCATTATTAAAATATATTTAACTATAGGATTTTACGATTGTAAAATTTTCACATTGAAATGTGTGTTGAAAAGTAAGTATTAAATTACTTTTTAATTGTGTAAAATTACTGTACGTGTTCAAATTGTATCAAAGTGAGAAAAAACGCTTGTAGGAAAATGGCACTTTTACTGTGTCGCTAGGGGATATGGTTACATTGTTTGTAAACATTTTGAAGCCTTAATATATTGAAGTTATTTTGTATTGCTGATTATATAAGAAATACTCCTATCAGTAATTGTAATTGCGAGGACCTGAATTACCTTTTGGTTTACAAACTACAGCTGTACAAAGATATACATGAAAATGATATGCTCTCGATATCAGTTTATTTGAAACAATCTTAGCTTTGTAATTTCTGTTTATTGAGTGTAGCTGTAATGCGTTAACGGCTTACGTAATTTTCTTATTCTCGTATCCACGGAGACGCAACGTTGGTATCGTTCGTGCAGATAAAAAAGGCGTACGCTTTGTCCAAACGGCGTTGGTGCGGGCACGTGATTGAAAGATAAACACGACCGCGTACGTCCGTATTAGAAGGAAGCGTTGCCGCTGTACGTTTTTAGTTGCATTTATAAATTCGCCGTTCGTGTATAGATGTGCTCGGTCCAGATGCGGCGCGGGACGGTCCCGGAGTGACTCAACGTTCTCGGAAGAGGCCCGGGACTATTTTAGACTGTGTCCGCTTACCTTCTAGGAAGCGTGTATGGGACCAACGACCGACTCGCAACGGCCGAAGTATTGTTAGATCGCGAACGGGGTTGCCTCCACCCGACGTCGACGGTTCCTTGTTTTATTCTAGCTAACCCATTTCAGATCTGTTGAGGAAGTGAACATCTATTCGCGGCTGTTTTTTTTATATATAAAGTCACGTTATTTTTATGATCGTCGCCACAGGAACAATCGTAACACGGTTTTATGTGAATTAACGTATAATGAAGAGATCTGGCAATGATTCCACTAAATTTCTTTTTCGTATATTATTTATGATACGTAGACTATCCCTGTCCGTCTTAAATAAAAAGACTGATTTGGTCTATAGCGATGATTTTTTTTTACTACTGCCTGTGTTGACATTTGCGTAATGCATTTAATGTTGAGAACATCAAAGAAATCTCAGTTTATATTTTTGTCAATGTCCCAGAAGTTGAAGAGACGTATTCCTGTTTACCTGTCTGCTCCCGGTCTCTGTATAAATGTAGCTGGGGAACGAGTAGTGAATTCAAGTTGAAACATTGGTCACACAACGAAATCAATACTATTGCCAAAAGGCAAGCAAGACAAAAAAAAATTAATTACAATCAAAGCCTCATATAAAGAGACCAAGTTGATTTGATTGTTTGTCATTTTCAGCCATGTTGTATGTTGTTCATTGAACACAAACAACCCTCTAATATCTTAGTTCTTTGTAAGTAATTTGTGAATTGCTTTCTCCTTGCAACCTTGGTTTGTCCTACACAAATCTAATTTTAACTAAATATCCAACCGAGACTAATTGACGTAAACGACACCATGCTATGTCTACCTTCCATATGCAAAAACATTGTGCTATATAAAATAAACAGTAATACTTTGGTAGAGGCCCAGCTTGCCGCGTTCTCTACATAAACAAATAAATTGTGTGTTTGTGTCTACTACAAATTGCTATGCAGAATTATTTGTACATCACTAGTTGGAGTGAGAAAAAAATAAAATAAAATAAAAAACATACAGACGAATTGAGTACCTCCTTCTTTTGGGAAGTCGGTCAAAAAAAAGGTAGTAAAGGTCATTCGTAATATCATTTATTTATAGTATGCGTTTTGGATTTATAGTGGTGTAGAATGAAACAATGTCACAGTTTTCAAACTGAAACTGAAAGCAAAGAAAAGTAAAATAAAAATTCCCTTATATCCTCTATGTAGAACAGATTACTTTTGTTTCCATACAACTAATGTAAGTCGTTGAACCCTAGGTACATCAATACAAAACATATCACACTTTAGGAAGAAAGAGATAACAGTATTTTACTATTTTATGTATGCAGCTACAATCGTAGTTTGAAACGTTAGTTAACACACGCATGTATTTTATAGAGCACGCATCAACACTGCACAAAACTCTGGCACAAATAAGACTATAATAAAATTTGATTATATTTTTAGATGCGATGCGAACAGTACATTGACGCATCGCTACTATAGTGCACCGTATGCAACGTACCAAGTCGAAAACACCACTTGTCTCTGTCTATAATCCCCTTTTGTTATATTAAGACGACGTATTTATCCCGTGTCAACAGGGTCGCCAAGTGTGCTTATTTTAATGGACTGTCTTGATTGTTAACAAACATAGAATTTGCATTAAAAACCAATATAGAATTGTAGCTTAATAAAACAGTACCTTATTTAATAACTATAGTAAAAGTAATTAAACTCTCGTATATTTAAAATATAGGCCTTACATGGTGTTTCCATTTTAGATAACCCATACAAACATTTAGTTAACTTATATTAGCTTAACTAAGATAGTACATCTGTCTACTGTTATTTACTCATGTTTTTATTTTGCAATTATTTTTATGTCTAAGAAAATAGGCTAGTTCCGAATATTGCTTGACAAACTCGCCCCCTCACCTTGTCCCGTCTTTTTTCGTTCGCTCCTGGCAACCCTGGGCGTCGGGTGCGCGCATGAATCAGCTCGATACAATTAATCTAATTTGAGGTTATCGGGATACATGGGACGGGCCCCGGCGACGACGAACAGTCTCGCGGCACTGTCGCATCGGTGCATACGAATGCGTGTCCGGCCTCGTCCGCGTCTTCGCCAGTTCGCGTATTGACGGAATGTATTAAAAATTACTGTGACGGAAAGATTTGGATACAAATGTGCTAGTTCAGTGAAATGCCACAAAAAGACTGTTCGATAAAAGTTTCGATAAGAGTGAAACCTAGTTGTTACAAGTTAGAAGTGTTGCTTGACGTTTTCATGAGTAAGTGGTCGAATTTAATAATCGTATGATGTGAGGTTTAATGATTAATGTGGACATAAAAAAGTTTAATTTTATTTTTGTGCTGTATTTAATAAGTAAATCTGCAAGTAACTGAAGTCATGGACTGTATTTTCGACAAAATATTTTGTATAAAATTGTCACATCTTACATTTAATTTAAATACTGTATTATTTACACACTTACTTATTAGAAACTACATGTAAGCAAATTTAACATGATGCTAACTTTAATTGTATCCTTACTGAACTTGTATTTTCATATGACTTTTTAAAAAAGTTTGATTTTGAATAATATCACTAACTTCATGTAATTAAATTTTTAAACAGTTTAAATCATGTTATAAATTGAATGTAATAAATAGCAATCATTCAATTTTAACTTAACTATCAATCTACAGGTACAATATGAGTAATTTTACCTGTCATACAATATCTTTACAAAAGAACCTTCTCAGAAATCCGATTACGTCATAAGAACACAAAAAATTAGATAACACAAATTTACGTTACGGTCATTTATCGTTCTTCTCACAAATACGATCACACTATATAATTCACCTTGATTGCAATCAATCACGGCACGTATGATGAACAGCCGGCATCTTGATAGCGCGGCAAAATTTATAATCGCCGGCAAAGATCGTGGACATTGAAAATAATCGGCTGTCAAAAGGCTATGCCAAAAGCTCTCGCTAACCGCGAGTGCCGAGTGACGCTTTCGGCGCAGCGGTGAATCACAGCTAATTATTTTATGATGAGAGTGTACAAGCTGTTATTCGCCAGTAGTCGCTAACGTAACGGTTGTTTAACTAGTTATTAGAAACGTTAACTGTTATCAGCTTTAAGCTATTTAATAACAGTTTGGATCCATTCAGAACGTAATTATTGATCGTTGAGAAGAAATTTAACATCTTACTTTGATTCTTAATCTAGGTCTTTTTCGTTTTTTTTTTTTG
>DVQH01001310.1:0-13447 GCA_018231625.1 Papilio phestus | reverse complement strand
ATTTTCTAAAGACATTTTGACATTAACATGGATAGCGTTACTTATTAAATCTTTCATTTGACGTTAATAAATTATTTTGTTTATCAATTTCGTTAAATTCAGAGGAATATCAAATTATCTTTCTCGTACTGAAGAAATATGGCTCTACGTCATATTTATTATTGTAGGTTCTAGAAAAAAAAATGGTTTTAAATGTAGTAAGTATTTTTTGAGTTTATTTATACGTATATTATAATCAATCCAATATCCGTTCTAAGTTTAGAGACGATTTTATTTTTCTTAAAAAATATTACTTTATACCAATACTTAAATATTTTGTACTTCAACAAGAAGGAATAATTAGTATTTTATTGAGCTATGTTCTCAATCTTTAAGGGATTTTGTTTTGTGTAATCGTTTTCAATAAATAACCGGGTGATCCGAGTGGAGGGTTGTTGATATCGGCACAAACTGGTCGCTGTCAACCCGCACTGATTTATCTAGAGCTCATTTTGTTGTTTCCTTTCTTTCTGATAATTGAAGACGCGTTTTTAGATAGTCGTAATAAATTACAGATGTCCTAACGTGACGTACAGCGTTAATTAGGGATAAAATAGTGTAAAAGTTTGTACATATTATATTCCAGACTATTTATGTGAACTAAAGTTCATGAGAAAAATGCATTAGACTGTAGCTATTAAAATATTTTCAGTTACCTATTATGTGAGTAATGATTCTAAACGTAAAAGCCATAATGTAACCGTAAATAGTAGTGTTTTAACTAAAAATAAACTGCAGCTCCTTTAATTAAACGTAAAGCATCGTTTTTCAAATGTAAACCCTAAAGGGTTCGTAAACGTAAAGATGTCATCGCTTCTAATGGAACGCCATTAATCTTTTAAAAGCATTACTTTAAACGAATCCACAACATTTATAAAAGAATAAAAAACAAAAGAAGTGTAGGATTTTGTTTTAGTACGAGCTGTTGCCTCCGACTTCGTCCACGCAATATTAAGACAAAAATGTAGCGTACAATATGCCCGTCTATGTCAGCTACACTTCAATGGAAATCGGCCCAGCCTTTTAATAAACGCTGCTTGCGGATAGACAGACAGACAAAAAAAAATTTAAATGCGAAATTCGTTATCAGCAACGCAAATATGTACATCATCTTCCCGAAATCTGGATTTTTTCTTTTGATATTACAAACAAAAACTCCAATTTTATTATACCCATAGATTATAGGAAAATTTAAAACTTTTCTAACAAATACTATTACTGCTTATTCAAAGTCGTTTATTGGCTACTTTAGCATGTCTAATCATTAATACTGTGAGTGGAATTAATACAATGACGTGTAATAGTTATGTTAGATCTTATAACTAAATGTTCTAAGCCATCAATTTAATGCATGTCGCAGATCGCACAACCTAACAGATAGATACTTTATTACGGGCTATAAATATAGTCAGCAGGTTTACGGCCGGGCCAGCTGGTAACGAGACTATCTCTTCACTAAGTACATAGCTTCGTCACGAAGACATTTTAATGTTCATACTTCTAGATGAAAAATTAGCAGGTAGTGAAATTTGTTTTATAACATCTATGCTAATATAATAAAGCGTAAACACACAGTACTACGTGGTGTAAGATGTAGCAATCACAGCATGTTTTTGAATAACTCTTTTTTTATTTAAAAGCCCTACACTTACGACACGCTTTAGGCCATATGTTTTCACGCTATTAAACTTGGGGGTTGGGGGGAGGGGTAAATAAATTGGAAAAACTTCACGTGAAAAAGGGACTATAAACTACAAGCTGCCAACATAAAGGAAGCAAGGTTGTCATTTATGCGTTTTAATTTTTAAAGTTCACAATTGTAAACATTACAACAAAGTATTTATAATTTCTTGCGGATTAACCCGCACGGGAATAGTCTGTTGTACAAGTAAAATAATTATTGAAATCGATTTATTATCTAAATCAGAGGTTTCAAACGTGTGGGTTGTAAAGAATTTCGATATATGAAACCTAGAGACTCGAAAATAATTTTAAATACTAATAATGTGTTGTGACAAATGTTGAAAAAAACACTGATTTAGACTAAATACTATATTGCTGGGATGCAAGTTACGTACGAAGCTAACCAACGTTTTCTATTTTACATTCGATGAAGTTTGCTACAACAAACTTTTTTACATCTTGTTCTTTATTTACTGAACATGTGGCTACAGGGACACTGATACTATTATGCAAACTTGAGTTTTACGAGCTTGGTATTATTTTGTCGTTGGTTATACAAAGTCTTGTGAGGATTATAATTAAATTTCGTCTTTAGTTATAAGTCTTAACCACAAAATTGATCAGGCTTTCATCGAGGTTAAATATGATTAGATTTCTAATACAATAATGGGGATTAGGATTAGAGCAAAATAATTAGTTTAATAATCTATTTTGTAAAGAAAACAAATGCTATTATACAAAATAAATTATCATAAAAGAAGTGAGTCAATTTCTATTCGGAATGTATTCCAAGCTTATGATTGCTTTGTTCAGCAACTTGCTGATAAAAAGATTTTTAATAAAAGTTTGCCCCGACACTACGTCGAGGAGTCCTTTTTCATTTTAAATTTTACTAAACTATTTAAAAAAAGTTACTAATAGTAATATATATCGATGTACATATGCTTGTTTTACTGCAAACATGATCATTACGTTTACAAAACCTATTCAATTGTTAAACATACTTACCATTTCTAAATTATTCAAAATACATTTTGGTGTAAAATACCATCGTAAAATCAAAGTAAACGAAACACGAAAAGATAAATATACTGACTTTGAAGAGCGGTCCCAATTTCCTTTACGATTACCCAAAGGTTATTGCGTAGGTACTTTGTCTTGAAGCGTTTTGGCTAGGCCATCAAATTTACAAATAGTAGAAGTTTGAAGTCCCAGGGAAAATAGTTCTATAATTTTATTACTATAGTGGGTTTTGTAGCCAAATTTAATGATAACCAAGTGTTACATGCGTGTGTAGTATCTAGCGTAACAACGCGAAATGCTAACAAATATACAACAATTTTTTTATGTACACAAAAGCAACCTATAATGTCTGTGACATTAAAATACACGTAACTTACGAAAATAAATAACTTTTCTCAAATGTTTAAGAATTTCTAGCTTTATATTTTCGTTTAACAATAATTTTTTACAAATTCTTTTAAGTAAATGTTTGTATTTCACTTTTATTGGAAAACAATAAATAAGAACATTTGTTAAAAAGTTACAAAGCAACATCTTACAAAACTTGTTAATACTTCTTTCATATTTATCATGGTACAAAAAGTCTTTGGAAATCCAAAAGAATTGTCCTTCACTAACTATTGAGTTTTTCGCAGAAAATAGATAAAAAAATATTGACATCAAATTGGGGCAGCCTCGCTACTACAACATCATCAGAAGATATAATAAAACAGTTATTATGAACTTAGAAACCTCGTTTTATAAAAGGAAAGTATGAATTAATATTCGTTCAAAAATAAAGAAATGGTTAATAACCTCAAAAGGCGTCAGTTTTTACGTATGATAATAGATATGTAATGCTTACTAGATATTATTTCTGTCATTTAGCAATTTAATTCGTATTAGCGATTTCTAAATCTTTAGTAGTTATGATGACCTGAATTGTCATTTTATAAAGTGCGTGATTTTTAAAATAAAAATGAAACAATAAGAAAATGGGAAATGCAGTGGTAAATATTGTAATTTATCAACTTATATAGACAAACGGTTCCCTTGAATTTTAACGGGTTCCTTTGAAATAAAACTAAACAACCTGTACTTGGTTTTAGTTTTATTTAACGTAAGCAAAAGGAAGCAGTCGGTCGCAAGAGACCGCACCGACGGCGACGCCCGGTCACCGACTTTGCATACAATCTCTTTACCTTCAGGGCATTTGTGTATTCTGACGAAATTGCAAAACAATGCCCGCAACTTGATACATTACATATGATGTATATATTTGAGAACATATTACTTTGACTACAACTTTAGTTAAGTTTTACACTATTCAATTTAATTAAGATCGCAAGTTTATAAGCAAATTATTACAAAACAAAAATAAATTTATAACTCATTGGCAGTTTTTTATATCTAAAATAACTCCCCAATTCCTGAAATTAAGTATAAATTTCTAGCCCTGATTAATCGACTGATTACCAAAGCAAGTCGTATCTCACCGTAGCTTACGCAACTTTCCAACGTTGACTCTATAAAAACTGTTATTATAAATTAGTGTCATTTCGTTGGCAAAAGAAAGAAATGAAGTAATATCTCAAGTGAGTATTATTACGAGCCTACAATATGTCACACGCCGCAACCTGCCTAATGTGGCCTCTAGAGCTTTTTCTTTCTGACTTAATATTTACCACCTGAATGATTACTCCGCTAGGTAATAACAATAAATTTAACATTCGTCTTTCTTACTTACCTTTTATCTTTTTAAAGCATGTAGTTTGAAATCTAACTTAAATATGTAGCTAATTAGTAAGACAAAATAAGCCTGATTTACGTTTCTTATGCGTAGAAATCGTATTTGTTTCGCTTATTTGTCTGTATCAACAAATAAGCGAGTGTAATCAAGAGGTCGTTACTAACAGTCGTTGTCTTTAGTCTCTATTAATCGGATATTACGAGTCCGGGAGAAAAACTCTTGAAACAAACGGAGGCGCGTACGCTTTAGGCGGTAATGGCTGGCCACTTGAATGATAATTATTTCTGAGTGCCTTTGCGATATGAATAGTGCTCGGTATTGAAGAATTACATGCATTTTTTTAGTTACGTACCAAAAATACTTAAATTGATGTAATGACGTTTGTTTTGATAAAGATATTGGTATAACCACTATAATAAAATATACAACGGTAGAATAATGCAAGTTACCTGACAGAAAGCAGCCACTGCATACGAGAAAAGTCTTACCTAATGCTTGTTTATGCGGAACGCATGTCGTATTATTCAATGTAGCGATACTAGAAACAGACTAGAAAATTGGTTTCTTAGTTTCTCCAACATAAACTCGATGACAATTCTTCGATTTACAGTTTACATAAATAAATAAATGAAATCTCATAAATTGCATACAAAGGCAGGGTTGTAATTAAATTATTTAGCTTTTTAAATAATAAAAACTATTCACGGAAGCCATAAAAACTAAATGAGATAATTTCTAAAGTAATTACACCGTTATTTCGCGTCCAAGGCTTTGTTGTCTGTTTGTAATTTGACATAAATAAACTTGAGTTACTCTCTAGGTGTATGTTTCCGTTGTGTAGTTTTAGTAAAGTGGCCCCAGAGAGACGTAAGGAAATCACTTCATTAAAACATTGTAGGGCTTGTTAACATTTGTATTTGCAACGAAAGTGTAATTATTGGCTGAAAAGTTTTCGTAAATCGAGTCATAATTGGTTTACTTTTTTATTTTGATACAATAGTTAAAAGTGCAATTAACAATAGGAACTTGTGCAAAAGATCCTGTAAAGTGTGTAGTTCAATTATGACTTCAAACAGCTGCATGCTAATTGTAAAATTGACTCAAAAAACTAGTTTTTTTAATTTTATTTAAGTTGCCGTTAGCTGTGCTATACTTGCTACCGTGAGTAAAATAACAAATAGAAAGTAAAGAAAATAACATGCAATTTTAAAAGTTAAAAGACAAATGTCTGCAAATTTTCCACCGTATGTAAAGAAGGGGAATATAATTTTCACGTCCATACGTGATTCTAAATTTTATACAATGTGATTTCTGAAGAGAGTAAAAAGGGGTAACATTTTTGCATTATTAAATTTGCATTCAGCGAAAAATGGTCAATTTATTCCGTCCGTTTGGATGGCTTTCACTGTAGCGTATGATGAACGAAAAAATAATAAAAACGTTTTACTTTGGATGAAACGACACGTTTATATCAAGTGTTCTATTAAATTTTATATTGATGAGTAATAATTATTAAAAAAACCTTATCATCACCAGCGCACTATATGCCCTCACTGAGGGGCTCGGAGCCCATCCTAAGTTAGGGGTGACTAGGCCATAGTCAACCAGGCTGGCCCACTGAGGGTTGCTTGACTTCACACATATTTTCGAATTTCTTAGCCGATATGTGCAGGTTGCATCACGATGTTTTCTTTCACCGTAAGATCATCGGGTAAATTATGTACATATGAAATTCGAAAATCACATTGCTACATTGCGGGATTCGAACCTAGGACCTGTAGATTACAAACCAAATGCTCAAACCACTGAGCCGCCGACGCTCTCGAAAAATACATCATGGGTGACCCAAATTTTTTCCTTAACAATTTACATTCCTTTGTAAACAATTGTTTCTACATTCTGTGAATAAGATAAGCGGTGTATGTGGATGTCAACTTTTTGTTTCGTTTAATATATACGTAGAAGGCGCTACAGACGCACAGCTGATATACCCTGAAGTGTACTAAAATATTAACGAAGCTTTCAAAGGTTTACTTTAAAGTTGTATCCGAACTAGATGGGGTTTAGTGGGATACATACGTTGCTTTGCACCGACTTTAAAGTCGATATATCATGAAATATTCATACCCCTTTTTAATGCTTCAATAATGTTTACATACACGTCTGTTTTATCCCTGTTTAGTCTGTTTTGTACTACTACCATTACTATACAGAATTCCAATTTTCATAAAAGTTTTAACTCTCGATTCTTAAAGCTTTTTAAACTTAAAATATCATACTATACGTGCTGAAAATCGTATTTCCATTCTTATAGATATTCGACGTCTGTATATCGAATCCTCTTTTGTTTTAAATCGTAATTTGATTTTGAACCTTTGCAGCTGACATAAAATAAAGGAAATCCCTGTTTGCGATATAAACTTCTATCGTTCATTCGTAAAATCTGTCATATTTCTGATACGTGAGATATTTTGCTGCTGCGAAATGGGATTATAGCTTCTGATATTTGGTAGTGCACGTCTAGTTGGCGATCGTGTGAGCATGTGGTCGGAGAGAGCCTATTACAATTGTAGAGAATCAATAAATTTGTCGAAATTGTTTGTTTTACAAACTGGATAATAAACTTAGCAATTCGGCGATAACTTTGGTCTTAGTTGCGCTAATATTTGCATTTCCAAGGTAATTCGCACCCCATATACATTTCAATGACCTGAGTCTACAATATATATTAGGACGCAGAAGTGTAAACAACTCGATATACTTTTATGGTTTAACAATAACCTAGGATAAGTCCTAAGCTAGATCCTAGATTAATATCTATTTTTTACTATAGTTAGTAATGATATATTAACAGAATAGTTAAATTGAAATAGACTTTACTTGGGTCTTAACTAATTCATGCATCGCTACACTCTGTTGTACAAAATATATTCTGTTGTAATGTGAAAGAGGCAACAATAAATAACTGCTGTCTTGCACAAAGTAAGTGGCAATGTGATGGATTCTAACGTCTAATGAACAGCCACTATTTAGAAACGTTTAACAACTGTTTTGTTAATATAATCTCTAATAGTTTACTAAAACATTCAAATCTACAAACAGAGGAAAATATAAAACAATTGAAATTACGTTGTACAGTAATTATGTACTATACTACTAAACTTACATAATTGTTACCCATTACTTTTTGAAATTACCTTCTCTGCTTTGATATATAAAAGTATAATTGAATTTTACAAACATTTTCATTTGATAACTTCCAGCCATTGTGGTATTGTGTTAACTCTTTCAATTTCAATAGCGTATTGCAAACCAATTAATGCAACGCTGAATTGCGGACGTGTAACCCATCTTTCAACTGTAATCATTTTTGATGGAATGAAAGTCATTTAAATACTATTTATATGCAAATGAGTTGAATTTACGGGGAAATTGAGCAACTTTACGTAATACATGTGCATGTTTAAATTGAACACAATAGATTTACGTTGAAATTACTTTTAAGTTTGCATGTGGTTTTAGGCAACGCTGACGATTATGGCCGGAATGTATATAAATATATACAGAGCAAGGTAAGCAAATAGTAAAGCTGTTGCATATTAAACGAGTCCAGACATACGTGAACAACTCTTATCTGGAAACAAAACCAAGAGGCAGACGTTGTTGAATTTTGAGTACTTTAAAGACGTTTTGAAGTGTTGTGTCGGATGAATACACATGGCGGTCGCTTGCACTGTCTGGGGTAGGGCGGGGACAAATGGTAGCTATCTCTTACCAGGGGCGACTAATGATGCACTGTCTACAAAGCAAACACAACAATTTGAGGGGCTTGCGACACAATATTGTTACTCCGTTGATATTATACATACTCGTATTGTAAAAGATCACCTTTAACGAATAAAACATTTTTCAAATTAGTTTTGTTGCAAGGGATAGTCTGCAAAAATGAATTCGCGATAAAACCTATATTACTATTAAATAACTATTTTTGTAGTAATATAAATATATTAACACTGTTTGATTGTATTTGCATACTTTCCTAAGTTTAACAATTAGAACTTAAGACTGTTTTATCTCTTTTCGAAAAATTAAAAGATCGAACAACATTATTCATGCACCGCTTTTAAAAACCACATAACGGTTTTCAATGAATCATTGAAAGTATACGATTCACAAATTCACCGCAAAAGCAATTAAAGTCGTTACCTCCGCTGAATAAACCTTCAGCGTATACAAGTTAATTAAAACCCTTCTTAATCGGCTGCAGGTCGCTTAGGCTGCAGATTTTAAATATTCAATGAATGTTGCTGCGGTTTAATGCTTTGCAAGTTTATCATTTTGTTTAATTGTTCTTTACTGGCGAATAAACCTTTCTTCATTAGATAAACGAGTAAGGGTTTCTAAATGTATTAATCACTCCGACATTTATATTTTCATACATTGTTTACGTTGTAGTTACGCATGACAAAACTTTTCCATTTTTATCTGGTCTTATATAAATTTGTCTCTCGTTGTCTGATTTGAATATTAAATTAAAAAATACTTAATGTAATAAATAAAAAGCCCATTGCAATTAGCTCATTATTTTGTTAAAAAAATATTTCTTTCCATTTGGAAGCCCGTAATCTCTACCTACTCTAGGTACATGTTTGTTGCTGATGTTAGAATATGTTTAAAAAAAAAAATCATTTTCGTTATGTTACGTAACTATTGTTACATAATACGCGTATAAATGTTACTCTCAACTCAATTTATTGAACCAAGGCGTTAAGCTTAGTTTTAGCGAAGCTTAACTACTTGTGATTAATTTTACGGGGAGATTTACAAGTTTGAAGCCGCCGCCCGGCCGTAACCGTGGAGCCTCCCCTAACGCACAACATTAAATTGCCCCTAAGTTGCGTTGTTACAAACTGTTTGGCACATATTTAACATGATATTATTCTTTGCCGAGTAAAATAATTTTATTATTTTAGTACGGGATAATTATTTAATGAAATTGTAAGTTTCAGTAATAGTTTTACGTAGAATAAGATATCAGCAATCACTAAGTGTTTTTTTGACCAATAAAACTCTTTTAGGTTGATATTTCTTAAACTTCAAAAGACTACAAGAGTTATTTAGAAAGACCCTTCATAGCGATAAATGTAGCAAAAGCAATGAAAATCTTCAAAGAAAAATTTATAAAAGCATAAATCAATAGAGCGCAAGTTGTTTTGGGGCTTCAGTCGGTAATTTCCGATTTTTTTAAAAAGGCTTGTTTACGTACGCATTTCCGAGTTTAAATTGATAAATATATTTTTGGGTCAAATACTTTGTTTTTGAAATTATATCTGCGAATATTTCAGCATCATTCACATATATTCACTTGTCTGGAATCTAGCTATTTTGTTATATAATTCAGAACCAAACCGTATACCTAAGCTGGAATATTGTTCTATCCTTGGTGATTTTTGTAGTGAATTTATATTCAGTTAGTATCGTTAGCAGCACCTGTGTGCCAGTGATATTTCTTGCATTACATTCTTTTTAAATCCACCTACAGTTTTAGAAACTGCTAGTTTGCTTTTTATGTTCAGCATGGAACAAGGAAGTAAATTACATCACAGATTGTGATGTTGATCCGAAATTAAACATATTAATGACTTAGAGTCCCTGCAGTCTGCTTAGTTTTTATCGGCCGAGTTTGATATGGTCAGGCTGGTAAGACATCATATAAAAGTTCGGTGTAATGCGCGCACATATGTACATACATGTTCATATGATTAAGCGTCCGACTAAAACATCAATCGTTTAAAAGTCTACAGTGTGCTGTCTACAAAGTGCAAATGTCCAGACGTATAAATGTTTATATGCACAAACCTAAAATTCTTTTATTCTATTTGTAAAATGAAATGTAAAGTTGCTTAATAAATATTTGATATTCTAGATCTTTTTGTTAAATGGAGGTTGAATGTTAGAATTTCGATATTTCGCCGATAGTTGCAACCGTTACAAATATATGATGATTGTATGCTAAGTTACGATATTCTCAAGTGACCGCGCAATACCACGTTCTACTTCAATTTATACATTTAAACAATAACTTAACATTAGAGTGAAAGTTAAATTACTTGTATTGAATGAAATTACTTGTAGTTTTAAATAAAAAAAAAACAAGTCCCTTTTAAAACTTCGAAACGAAATTAGTGGGTGTTAAATTTGTATTGCCAAGAACTACAATGCTGTGACAATTTATATAAAATTCAATTAAAAATAATTAAGGTGTTGAATTTTCAATTTTTGTAGGCAAACGAGAACACGGCGGGTTTTTAATTGCGTCAACACAGAATGTAAATTCAAAAATAAAGGCAGTAAAACAATATGAGGTGAAATTCATATTTTTTGAATAATTTATTTAAGTTGTTTGATTACATACGTTATAATCTATGAGGTGACAAATAGATGTAAGCTATACTTTACCAGCTTGCATGGTCAAAGTTTTAAGTGATGACGTTACAAAAATAAATTAGTCCTTTACTTTCTTAATTGCAGATGCGTTACCTACCCTTAATTGACGGAGGAGGAGACGCACATAAAGAGGACATTTCCTTTTCCTTTACGTCTCCTCCACCGTCAAATCCTCTTTTCCTTCCCATCCTTTCCTCTTAAGAAATGGGTGGCAAGGGAAAGGGACTAATATTAGGCCTCCGGCACCACACGCATCAGACGAAAGGCGGAATTGCGTCCACTTTACGCCTGTTTTCTGTGTGGTCGTGGTATTTCACCGGGCGAATCGGCTCATTTGTGCGAAGATGTTAAATATAATAATTAATCCTGATGCGTCATATAAATGGTTTAATGTCAAAGTATTTTTAAAATTTAACTGCTCTCTTTTACTGAATTTCTACATTTTTACTTTACGTGAACTTAATTTGATTACTTTAGGAAAGTAATAACTCATAAGGATAAGCAGTTTGAATGAACGATAAAAGAACGATTTGGTTCTCCGGGCGCGACGCGTTTCCAATAAATTTAATCACTTAACTTGACGTTCAGCTTCACTCGATTTCCGAAGAACGCTTTAGTATTGAACCTTTTTCATGTTACTTTTTTGTGTTATTACTTCTGTAGAAAAGTAATGGTAATCAATATCATACGCCAATCACGAGTTAATCTAATAGTCTCATTAATTTACATGTTTACCGTCTATATATCTATTTCCATATTGTAAGAGGGATGTGACATATGTGTTTGTGTGAAATTTGCTCTTTTAAGTTGTTGAAAGATTTAGACTTGTATCTTTGAAATTTCCACTTCGTTCACTAAGAACACAAAAAATGGGGTGAATGACATATAGGCAAACTTTAATTATATTTGAAAACAATTACTTGAAGTTTTACAGTAAGATTATCAGACACAAATTCAATAATAAGCTTTAAGATGTCTGGACGTGAAATTAAATTAACCGAAGTCAACAACAAGTCCTCTCCAATCTTAGTTTAAAGTAGTAAAATACCTCTAAGAAAATAAAATTTTCAAATTCATTATACAAGGACTAGCAAACGAGCAAGCGGGCAAAACTTGAGGCGTTGCTAACCTTTGATCGATAGAGGAGACGCATGGAAAGAGGATATTTTTCCCATGTCTTCATTATCAGAATAGGGCGAAATGGGAAAGAAGAATAAAAGAAGGCTTCTGACAAGCACATTTATCAGACGAAACGCGGAATGACTTATACTTCATCTTCTGTCTGCCATTGCACCGCGAGAGACCAATTCGAGCAACAGATGTTCTTGCTACCATCTACTACTGTTATTTATTAACGAACTTAAGGTCTTTACTTCTCATAAGAGTGAACACATTCGTGCGTGCGATTCATTATTAAATTTTTTTTTCTACATTTTTAGTCAATATTTTCAGTTTCATTTAGCTGTAAAAGAACACTTTCGACCTTGATACAATACAGCTTTTAATACAACTTTCTGACGGATTCACTTTGCATTATGCTGCGGCCTCGGCATTGAAAGCCTCTTTTCATAAACCTTTGAATGAACAGGATATCTCGACAGCGTGGGAACTAAGCGCCTTTTTATTTTGCTTCATGATTCTAAGTCTGCGAAGGCATTGTTTCCCTGGCTTCATTTGTGCAAATTGTTCTGATGGAAATGAGGTTAATACTAAAGAAACAATACTCTTATAATAGGTAATTTAGTTATTGTCGATACGTACAAGTTATGAATATAGATATTTGTATGTGGTTTACCTGTAATGTGGTAACCTCCTGTTATCCTTGAACTTTTGCAGCCAAAACACATCTACAATTTAGCCTAAACAAAATGGCCGTTATTTTTTTACTAAGATCTTCACTTTCGATATTTACACGAATAAATAAATAAATCTATCACCAAATTCAATTATTATAGAAAAACATTTTCAGGGTAAAAATTATTTGTGTTACAAAGATGAAAAGATATCACATGGAAAGTCATTACATGTTCTTCATCCGTAAATTTCGTTGAGGAAAAAGTCCTTCGAACATATCGAAGGATCAAATGCTAAATTGAATATTGATGAAAAGGATAAGTTATCTTTAAAGATTGCCTCAATTTTCTGGTAATGTCCACAGGCTACGGAGTATATGTATGTGTTATATTACTAAAATATCTTAGGGACAAACCTTATTTAGCACTAGCTGACCGAGACTTCGTTCACTCAATGTTAAGATAAAAAAGTAGCCTATAATATGCCCGTCTATGTCAGCTAGCCTTCAGTGAAAGTCCAGACGAAATCGGTTCATCCGTTTCGGAGATTACCCAGAACAAACGAGGCTTGCGGACAGACAGACAGACAAAAAAAAATTTAAATGCGATTTTACAGCAACGCAAATACATCATCTTCCCGAAATCTGGACTTTTTTTTAAATTCCAAACAGTCAGTTCAATGCAGGTTGGATGAAATGGCGACAGGTTACTGGTGTGACTTGTGATCCAAGAA
>DVQH01001309.1:0-13447 GCA_018231625.1 Papilio phestus | reverse complement strand
AAGCCTGGTTCGAACGGGCTAACAACCCATTCGATGCCTGACCGCTCTATTACATTTCTTATTTAAAAATTAAACTTAAGCTTAAACTTATTTAAGAACTATTAAAAAAATCCGAATTTTTTATCAAGGATATTTAAAAAATCGTCAAAAAAATGCCTTGGGTCAAAAGTGATCTCTAAAACCCAACAAACTTGAGTTTGTTCTCGACTCGGTTTTAGGATTGAAAATGCAAGTTTACATATTAGAATATATTTTTATACTATAAATATTGCAAATTTTAAGTAATGAATTCAAATTTAAAGTTTTGTTCTCCATTGAAAGTTTACATTATTAAAAAATTCAGGCCAAGTCACTTTATTTCTAAGAGTTATTTGTAAAGTTACAAGTTTAAATATATCCTTATTATTTTTATTTTTTTCAATCTTTTACCTTTATACGAATAATAAATCAAACTAAACTAAAAATAAAAACAGTCAATTTGATTTAAGTGTATGTACTAATAATTAGCTTTGCTTGGATTGGTAGGTGACTAGCAAAGTGATACTTCCAAACCAAGCAAAGTAATTTTTAACATAATATTTTTAATTGATTTTGTTAGAGTTATACTTATTTTTACAAAATCTACAAATCACAGAACATTCAACAATTTTGAATGTATTTGAAAAAGTTTCGAAGTATTACATATGTTTACTGTAAACTTTACAGTATCTCAAACAATATTTCAACTAATTTAAAATCAAAATATTTTATTAATAATCAGTTTATGGGTTTAAATTTCGGCAAAGCTGATTTAGCCTAGGCAGAGTGTCACTTGTTTACTTGGCCTGTAGAATAAAATGACAATTCAAAACAGTTGAAAAAGACGAGACTTGAATCTACAAACATGAAACAATATATTTGAGTGCAAAACAAGATAAAACATAAAATGTATAGAATGAAATGAATGGGTGATTGTCAACGAGATGGTTAGGATTGGTTGAGGAGAGCTTGCTCTTCTTGGTCACTGTCAATCATCTGGTCGGACTCGTCTTCACTGGCATCTAGGTGCATCTCCTCGTCCTCGAGGTCAACATCATGGCTCACCACCACTCTTGCGGACTTCTTCACTCGTTGTCCGGCTGCGGCCGATCGAATCAGGGCAATATCCCTGGCCACCTCGCGTTTGTCTTTTTCACGTTCAAACTGAATCGCCTTCGCCTGTCGTTTGTGGATAAAATGAGCCTCACGCTTGAGTCGTATCTGTTCCACTTGTTTCATCGCCTCCAGTGTCTTGCTCCACAACTCTCGTGAATATTTCACTGGTTGGTTGCGACGCTTCTCAAACTCAAAAGTGGAGTCCACCGCTAGTTCCTTGCCGTTCGCCTTGCGAAATGCCTTGGTCCAACGCTTTCGCCGTGGGTTACACTTATGCTTGAAATTCTTATGACATTTTGACTGGCAAAATTTAAATACCTAGAAAAGAAACAAGTTAATATAAACTGGGAAAATGTGTAAGAATCAACACTTACCTTACAATCATTGCGAACAAACTGAATACCGTGCCCAGGATAGAGGGGCGACGAGCAAAAATAGCACTTCTCGATACGCATCGCTACTCAAACACTTGGCCTCACACGACAAAACTTATGATTGGTAAAAAAATATTTAAAATTTTACAAGATATTTAAAAAAACATAAAATATCCACTTCAAAATGCAAAATTTTACCAACGTTGCTACACAAACATACAACGTGTTTGCGACCACACCAGTGGCGTGTTTCTCCTTGCCGTGTTAAATTTTCAGGGAAGTTTCTTAATACAGTTTCTAGAAGTATTCTTTTCAGGAAATTAGGAAGTAGGAAATTATCTTTTTATTCTTTTGTGTTTTGCGTTATTGTAATATTTAATAATAATGATAAATATTTATATTTGGCAATTTTTTATTTGCCAAATTTCTCTATAAATAAGTTCATAAATTAAAATTTTTTAAAACTAAAATTATCTTCAGTTCTTTATTTTTAATTGAACCTTTTAATTAACTTTTCAAATTAAATTTTAAAAAATAAAATATAAAAATAAACATAAATTGCACAGCATAAAATAAATAATAAAAATCAACAAATAAAGTCAAGAAATATGATTGATTAAGATTGGTTTAGATGCAAATACTGGATAACCAAGCGGTGAATCGGCTGCTTGAACAGTGAGATTACCTGCAATTAAAATGCGTTTAGTTTTGAAGCTTTGTAAAATAAAATTTTTAGTTTACGAAGAATAATAGAATGCGCTTGAATCGAGTAGCGTTCCTCGTCATCATTGGTGAGATAAAACAACTCGAATGACAATGATGACCAGATGGCTTCAATCATTGCACGATTCAAACTGCAAACATACACCTCGGTGTCTTGTAAAGTAAGCAAGTGACTCTTGTAGTTCTCCTTTAATGAAAAAGTTTGTTTAAATAGATTGAAGCACATCATTAGCTCATACCTTGACTAGATCTTTGTTGATAGAAAACAAATACATTTTCTCTTCAATGACGGCATCTTTCCAGCCTGGAGTGTTACGACTTCCAAAGAACCAATTATGATCGAAATCTTGCAAAATGGTTACTAGCTCATCCGCTAGCAGGTCTTCATTGGAAAAGATCATCTGATCAAAGGCGATCTTGGTGGTGTACTGAAAACCTTTGACACACGCTTGGTAGAGATCGAGATTGTGCTCGAACAACTTCTTTTCCACATTGTCTCTGATGATGTCACCGTTGAAGACATCGCAGATACTCTGGGCGGTGGGTACCTCGCTGTAGGTGGTGGGAAACATCACCGAAAAGCACACATTGGTGATATGTCGGTAGGTCACTGTCAACGATTGCAGCTCATTCTCGTTCAGTTGGCACTGGTCTTTTGTTTGAACCTGTAGTGAAACAACACTTTTAAACTAGCCAGATTCTATTTTTGTGTTTGTTTTTAAACTAGCAATTGCATAATTATAATTTTTGAATTTAGATTATATACAGTATTGCTTCAAATTTTACTTTCCATACTGTTAAAAATACTGTCTGGTTATAACCTGACATTAAGCACGTTTCTGCATAACCTTACAATTTCAAAAATACCAGTTTTTAAGTTGACAATCTAAGAAAAGTTATAATCTTACAATTTGGAAAAAATCAGCTTATAATCGTTGATTTTCTAAAATGTTTGCTTATAAACTTACATTTTTAATTGAAAGTCTATTACAAAGACTTGTCAAACCAGAACCAAAACCAGAAACGTGCTTAATGTTGGGTTATAACCAGACAGTATTTTTAACAGTGCAATGAGCCAAATGAAAATTACATCAAATGGATGTAGTGTTTCATTACACTGTAAATAAATACAGCCATGGCATACAAAGATAAATCACAGAAAAGTTAAACTCATTCAAAAATAATTGGTTCTAATAGACTATAGAATTTTTAATAAGCACACGTCTTGGTAACCAAATATATTGGATGGCTCCGAATTGTACTTGTGGTCAGAGAGTGAGTTGATTTATTATATTTGACTCTGCATATATCGTCATAATCAAATATTTTTGTTTAGTTCTAGTCTCGCACAGTGTTGTAAAGATCTAACAGTTATTATTGTACACATTGAGAGTTGCGTTGACGGCATAATAAATGAGTCATTTAAAATAACATACATATGTAGTGAAAATTGAAGCAAGTAAACTTGAAGTACTATAGACCTTCTATTACTGTAAGTTAACGGTACTTTTAATTTATATGATATAGAAAAGTTTTGGTGAATATAGTAGTTTGTAAGGGCCATACTTTAATTACATGAGCAAAATATTGGGATTTTTAACCCTCTCCTTAAGAAAAAGTGGTGAGCACTTTTGTTTACTAAAAATTTTAACTCCAACCCTCCCCATATGCTGACGTAATTAAAGTACGGCCCCTAAGAAAAAGTGTGTACCTTGAGAACTTCTTGAAACCAGTCGGTAGAATAGATGAGGTAGTTAGCCATCGGATTGATAGGCTTGCTCTTCGAATACTGGTAGCTGGCGTTGGACCACTGCAGACTAGGCTGCAACTCTTCATAACTCACCAAGCCGACACCGAGAGGGGTGGGTGAGATGGGTGAAGTAGGTGAGGTGGGCGGTGGTGGACTGCTTCGCTCATCGCTTCTACTCATCTCGCTTGACTCCACTTCGACTGGTACACTGCTTACCACTTCCTTAATCTCTCTTACCTCACCTCTTTGATCAAACTTGCGCTTCTCGTAGATACTGGTTAAACGAGTCTGCAGCAAAACCCAAATGAAAACCTGACAAAACAGTGCCTTGATGCGAGCATAAGTCTCCGGTGAATCAATTATTCCCGTCAAAATGTTTTTGGCATCTATTGACTAGTTTGATTAGTTTGATGGGTTAATCTAAAAAACTATTTACCTGAGTACGTTTTGACCGAAGCCTTCATCATTGGGGTGATGGTGTAATAAAAATATCGGTTGAGAAATGTTGTGCATGAAGCACGCGAACTTTGAAAAGCAACCTCAATCATGTGATCGATAGCGCTGGCTTCGATCGCATGGCAGGAAGTTTCTTGCAGTTCCAGTCCCTTCATCTGTACTTGCACATAATTGTGTCCCGACTCAAGCACTTGGAGCCACATGAGTCGATCATCAAAACGAGCCAAGAAAAACTCTCCTGATTTACAAAAGTCCCAAAACAGTCCTTGGTCGTGCAACGATTGAACGAATCGAGGCAGTATCTGTTGGTAATACACCGCGTCTTGACTGTTGTTGTTGATGTCGGTGGGCTTTGTGTCAAAGAATGCATAATGTTAGTAAAGCATCTAACTAAGAATTCAAATTGGCTAACACTAGTAAATTGCAGCATGATGGACTAAGTGTCATACGGTGGTATACGTAGACAAGTGATTTGCAAACATGTGTAAACGTGTGTGTTGGAAATAATTACCGTGGTAGCCCAAAACTTGAGAGGTCGAGGAAACGAAAGCAAATAGATTGGCAGTGTAAACAGTGGCAGAATAGGTGCGTTGAGTAAGCTCGACACCAGAATGATTGCCAGATTGGCAGGAAAAAGCAACACGTTTAAGGCTGAAATCAAGTGAAAGTAAATTGACTAACTGTATTGGTTACTGAATTCTTACCAAACAAAATCCAACTAAAACCAAAGCGCTGCTTCTTTATCATTACCGAAGAAAGCAGTAAAGAGATGACTAGGTAAAGTTTGTGGGCAATATCAGTAGACAAGTGAAAGGAAATTGTGAGAAGAAAATGTCTCGCCTCGATTGGCCATGTTGAAAAGAAGGCAGTGGGCCAGTAGAGGTGTGTAAGGTGGAGCACTACAATCTGGCACCCCACCAGAAACGGCTCGTGCCACACCTGGCGTAGAACACGAAATACCAGCAAGTTGAGACCTATGTACTGGGGCACTAGATGACCTGTTCGATTCTGTGCTCCTTCCTGTGCCATTTGATTGAGCACAAGAGTGAAACCGAGCAATGGCATTCCTGTCCACCGAGAAGGGCGCTCAATTAATCATGGGTACTAGCGTCTTTGGTGCCAAGTGGCACTTACCAAGGTGAAGTACCACTCGAATCGAGCCTACAGTGATGCTATTTGAGTGGACTCGTTTAAGTAGCCTACTTGACATAAGCACACTCAATGGATTCTTGATTTTGTTTGCAATGTAAACTATTTCAGAATAGTGTACCAAACAGACAAGAGCCAACGAAGCGAGAAGAGTAATGAAGAGTTGCCACTGAACGTTGCTACCAGGCGTCAGCCTGAAAAACTCAATCGCCACAATGGCGCCGAGACAAAACAATGTTTTGAGAAGATAAAAGCAGCTTCGAAGTTGATGCCAATTTGACAGCCATTTGTTGCTGACCAGAAATGCAACCAACGAAGTGGCCAGTAGAAACTGATCACTATCCAAATAGAAGTGAAAGGTGAACACTGAAGCAATGGAGAAGAGCACGCTCAGAGTCAATGATAGTATGGAACAAGTGGCAGTTCCGCCTAGCACAATGACACTAAATTGCTCTAGCAAGTAGTAGTACAGGGCTAACAGTGGTGGAATGATACCCAACAACCAGAGAAAAGGCAGTGCACAAATAAGTATTGTACAGAAAAGATAGGTTGTTGGCCAGGGTCCGAGGGCCACTAAAACTGCCAAAATGAGAAGATGAGTTGGCCGGTTAAAGCAGTCCATCTTGTTGAATGTCATGGAGTAAGCAGCAGTCTCAGGTGGCGGGCCCATAGTGAGTGAGTGATGCGTGATGGCTAACGTAAACCACACCAAACCAAAGATGCACAGTGTGAGAAAGTTGCCCGTGTGCATGCTCAGACGAATCTGTCTCAGCTTAAAAGTGTGCGTCATTATACCGAGTAGTGATGAAGTCATAAAGCAGTTGCCCAAAACCAATGCTTTTGAATTGTATTTGGAGGCGGGAATTAATTTCTGCAACAAATTTTGTGGTTTGCTTGTTCCCACGCCAGTAGAAGCTTCAGCAGAGAAAACCAATGGACTAGTTTTGTACATTTCTGGTTGAATTCGAGATAAAAGATGTATAGTAAAAGTGAATATAAATCCTATAATTGAGGCGGTGAGCACTCCGATATATGAATCTACAAGTCGATTATCGATTAACATAGTAAAGACAATGCCCACCACTGAAGGAAAACAGTAGATAAAGAGTCGTATCAGGAAGGAATAGGAGTAGTCACCGGTTGTGGGTGTGGAAACAGACGAACTCAACTCGAATCCACCAAAGAAAGTCTGAAGAATGCGATGGAAGATGAAAGGGACTTTGTACTCACTCACCAACGGGATGTTCATCGTGGGCCACAGATTGGTTGTCGCAAGCACACTCGGCAAGTGGTGCAAGCCTGAACAAGTGGAGTCACGACGAAGCAGAGCAATGATCGATCAAGCCGGTGATGAACCGACAGCCACCAACTTGGTGCCGGTAACTATAGAAACAAGTGGATTGTTTGTGGTCTAGTGCGAGCCTGGCACCCATTGGCCACGCTCACCGCGGCACCAACACTCACCGTTTGAATTCATTCAATAGTGAGCATTCGAGTCAACGAATTCTCTTACTGATTGAGTTTCTCATGTTTTCCCTCCAAACGATAGATAACCAATTCCAACTATCAAACGCATGTATTGGTTGTCATTAATGTTTAATGAGTTCAACGTAATTCTATTTTAAAATTGCCTAAGCTTGATCTAACCTCTTAGACAAACTCATCGTACATTTTATTATAATAATTAATAATAATACCGGCTTACTCGCTAGTAGGCTTGTTTTGCTCGCATTCAAGTGCGTGGGTTGTCCCGCAGCGAATCATCATCAATCGGTATCAAGATCTAATGAAAATGACAGCTTGTCGAGAATGTTTGAAGGTGATACATCAATGGTACGGTGCAAACAAGCCTGGTCGTCGATCCATTATTTGTTCAAACTCAATGCCTCCCAATGGTGATCTTGTGGCATATTGTCAGGTGCAGCATGGTACATAGTACTCATCCGACAGCCAACCTCTAAGCTATACTACTCTATGCTCGCATTATGAGCTCGAGCAAGATGATGCACCTGTTGGCGACACCACTCTCCATTCACAACTCGTTCCGTGCCACTGTTCGTTTTGTCACTTTTCATTACAAAGTACAATTTGACACTCCACTAACACCAGTCAACAAGAAACTAAGCAAGATATCATGATATGTGCATACTTCAAAGAAATAAAAAACAACACTTCTCGTTTTCCATTTAATTTTTAAAAATGTCTTTTATATGTTATTTTAACAAACTATAATAATCATATTGTTATATTATAATGGTGATTAGTTGAAACTAGTATTTTCTTAATATCGAAAACTACAAGGCGAGTTCTGTTCAACGTGGCCATTTCTGTATGGTATGCTTGAATGAAGTATCTGAATTCAACTAGCAATTACCGGTTGGTACTGTTTATACAGATTATGGCACGAAGAATTTCTTATGGCACGAAAAAACATCGGTTACTGGTGACACTCTATGAAGTCTGAGAAGTCAGTGGCAACCACGCGCTTCCACTGTGTACACGCGGATTTTAAGTGCAAGGGTGAAGCTGTTAGAGATACCTAGGTTGTTCAAACTATCGACAACTCACGATTCGAGGCTGCGCATGCCAAAGAGTTGAGTTTTTTTGGCATTGCAGTACACGCATGCGCAATTAGAAACTGTCAATAGTTTGAAAAGCCTGACAGTCTCTGACAGCATCTCTCTTTCTCTTAAATTAACCATGTACACGAGAATGGAAGCGTCGCGCAAGTGGCAACTCGTTGTCACCCAACTAGTCAGTCGATTGTTCTACCTGGCTGCTTCTTTAGTGTCTGGTTTGGGCTGGGTGGCAGCGATTCGCTCAGGTGGTGGACACTTCTCTCTTTCAAAGGCACACCAAGCACATGTGGCGCTTGGAGCGAGCTTGTTGAACATTGAGGCTGTGCCAATAGTTCAACCCGGTGGTCATCGATGAACGTTCACGAACCCACTGAAAAGCGGTTCACGTTTAGAATCAACTCACGAACGGTCGACTCCACTCACTTGTGCGATGTCTTCCTTTGCCTTATTCAGCTCACTCTGTTATGAATAGAAAGGTAATTGAATTGATACAGTTCCTCACACTTTGGACACCTCCTTTTTGCACTGCCCGTCGAGGTCTACTGGCCACCGCTGCAACGCGGGCATTCACTCGGTGGTAGGACTGTCCTGTTGTAACAACTGGCCACGGTAGGTCTCAGCGCGCGCACTAGGGAGGTCATCACTTTTTGCTGTGCGTCCCACAGATCACTAATTTTTGAGACGCACAATAGGCTCTGTGCCATCAGTGAAGATTTGCATGCAGCCAGACTGGCAGTGCACTCAATCAAGTCACCACTCAATTCACTTAATAAGAGTGTGGAGCCCGGGTTGGGAGCGGGCCAGTTGTCGTCCCAGTAGCAGCCCGAAACGGATTGGTCTCACCTCACTAGTCTTGCGAGCCGGCTCGCGCTATATGTCCTAGGAGCATCATTTGGCGATGGCACACTGACAGTGCACCATGTGACTTGTTTATATGGGCTTTCTTCATTCCATTTGATTGTTTACTTTACAACCTACTCACCACTTGATTCATGATGACCTTGACTGCTCAATACCGGCCTTATCGAGGTAAGTCGAGAAGATGGAAATAGAAGACATTACTTAATGCCATTCTAGATGAGGAGTGTGTCGATGGAGTTGACGGTGACCATCTTGACTGGCGAGATCACGAGCCAGGGGTGCAAATTTACGAAAAGACTACCGAAGATTTACCCTACGCTAATCGACGTCGATCTTTAATCTGGATCATCACATTGTCCGCGCTTGTTGGCGCAATTGGCTTTTTGATTGGTTACTTTAGTCACACCACTCATTCGGAATGCATTCACAACAAGGTGGGTTGCTTTAACACAATTCAATTTTTGAGTTTATTATTCTTATCGACTGCACAGGTGGTAGCACTCGATGCAGTGCGCGATCAAGATCCAAAAATTCGCGCTAAATTATCAGCCAGCATTGATCCTCAGAAAATCAGCATGTACACTCGTCAATTCGCTGCTAAACCCCGACTAGCCAGCACTGAAGACGATTACAATCTAGCTTTGAAAGTGCACCACCATTTTCAAGCAAACCATTTCCACAAATCAGTGATCAAGAGCTACGATGTACTACTCTCCCTCCCCAACAGACTCAAACCAAATTTTATTTCACTTGTGGACCAAAATGGGGTTGAAATTTACACTTCACTTAACTCGGATGAAGATCCTATGACTTACAGTCCTTACTCGCCAAACGGTGATGTCACGGTAACATGTTCTTAGCACCTATTCCATATCTTACCATCTGTTTTTATTTAGGGTGATTTAATGTTTGTCAACTACGGTCGGCCAGTTGACTATCTCCAACTACAGGAATTTTTTAACACTTCCGAGAACATATTCAAAGGAAAGATTTTACTGATAAAGCAGTACCATTTACCTGCTTGTGAGCAGGTTAGTTAATTGACGAAAAGGATTTATTCAATTCTGTATTTTACAGAAGAAGGGTGACTCGCTTTTTCTATTGTTCACTTTTAATTTAAAAAAATTAAAAATTACAGTACAAGTACGCAATGGCAATGAATGCATCAGCTGTGTTGTTTTACCCCGACCCTCAACACTACAACCCGAATCACGAGAAGCCATTTCCGGACACAATCTGGCTACCACCAAACGGGACTCGGCGCGACGCTATTTTCTGGAATGGAGCTGGCGATCCGGAAACATTTGGGTTTGTTTGTGGCAACAAGCTCATTCTTTTGTTTTATTATCCTTTTGTGTTTTCTTTGACAGACTTCCATCCAACTCTTATGCTTTCCGGGATAGACTTGAGCTTCTCGAACAAACGAGGTTAGTATCGACTTTTACCCAAGAAAAGAACTAACACTAGCGATTAATTGTAGTATTCCAGCTCAACCGATCAGTTATCAAACGGCGTTCCAACTGATGCAACGAATGCAAGGTCAAGTGGCACCAAGCGACTGGAAGGGTGGCTTCAACATAACCTACCGAGTGGGTCCAGGAATGGTGAATGGTGAAAAGGTGCGAGTGGTGGTGAACAATCAACTAGTTAACCGAACAGTGCACAACGTGGTGGGCACTATTCGGGGACGGGTTGAGCCCGACCGATACATCTTGCTTGGTAGTCAGCGCGACTCTTTTACCCATGGTGCCATTGATTCTGCCACTGGCACTGCAATCTTTCTTGAGCTGGCACGCGTTTTTGGTGTTCTTGTGCGCGAGGGCTGGGCTCCACGGCGTACCATTCTGTTTTGTAGCTGGGGTGCCGAAGAATTTAATCTAATTGGTTCCACCGAATTTGTGGAAGAGGCTCTGAAGATACTATACATGCGTGCAGTAGCCTACATCAACGTGAATCCGGTGATAACTGGCAACGACACACTGAGCGTTGCAGCTTCACCTCTTCTATACCACGTTATTTTCAACGCTACCAAAGAGGTTTACCTTCCAAAGCAAGATGACTTTCGCCCGGAGAATTTCAACTCTGTCTACGACAAGTGGGCAGTGAGCATGCCAAGCTTGCGTAATACTTCTAGTCTGGTGATGGACCCCAACATGGCTGGCTTGTTGGGCATAACCGAGCACCTTGAGCCACGTGATCCGCACCACTTCCAACGAGAAGAGCCCAACGAGCCTGGCTCATTGCTCAAGACCTACCTCGACTCTGCGTTCCAGCAGATCCGACCACACATTCGCGCTTTGGACATGTACAGCTCCTATGCGCCCTTCTACACGATCGCCGGCATTCCCGTTCTCGATATCACTTATATTCGACTTAGTCAGGAGGAACGAGAAAACCACATCGAAAGTGATGACTTTGAAAAGTTCACCTTTCATCACTTGCCCTACCCATTGCTGCACACCCAATACGACACAGTTGAAGGTCTAGAACGCTTTGTCGACCCAAACTATGAATATCACGGTGTGATCACCAAGATTTTAGCGGAAGTAGTCGAAGACCTTGCCGATTCGCTTTTTATTCCCTTCAACATCTTTGACTATGCTCAGCTTTTGAAAGATTTCTATTTGAAAACAGTTCATCTCCACTCAGCTATCATGTTAAGCAACAAAAAAAGTAACCTTGAATTCATGTACTTGGAGTTGAGTAAGTGACCCGGTTGAGCAGTATATTTCTCACTAATCTAATCGTGTTTCTTCCAATTGATCAACACAGAGACACTTGAATCAGCAGTTCAAAACTTTACTAACGAAGCTATTCGGTTCCACTCTCGGCAGGACAAGATGGATCTCACTGAGTAAGCACTGTTTGATTTGCATTGCCCGCGCCTATCTAGCATTGACTTGTGTTTCTAGTCCGATGTTGATTCGCCGAGTCAACGACCAGATCTTGTGGGTGGAGCGACAATTTCTGGATCATCGAGGAATACCGAATAATAACTTAAAGAAACATTTGGTGTTATCGCCGGCCGAGCTGATCACTCCTCTCAACCACCTTGACAACGAAGGCCTCTTTCCAGCACTGTCCGACGAGCTCGACCAGATCATCGGTAACTTGTACAAGAAGGACATCCAACCCTCCCTGTTGCGCCTTCAGAAACATCTCCCGATACTAATCAACACCATTCAAAGTGCTGCTGAGTCGTTGGCCTTTACAGGCGATTATTTTTAATCATTAGCATAAATAACTGGTGTTAATGCGTTTCGTTGCTTTGGACAATTCTATTATCGAACTTTGATATTTTCAAGTACATTCAGTGACGGTGTGGGTTACTGTGCGCGGTGGATTCTCAACGGTTTTGTGATGCTCTCATCGCAACTATTATCCACTTGCTTTCTCCAATACTGATGCCAGTACTTTTCCATTTCGTACATCTCCAAGCCGAACAACAGTCACGCGGATACTATTGTGATATCTTGTACTTTGTTTTGTCTATAGTCGTTTATTTATTTGATTGATATCAATAATGACAAAGTATATTTTGTTTCGGGTATAGAAATGTAACTAAATTTGATGAAATGTTAAGAAAAGTGATTTGTACCAAAGTGATATTCCAAAAAAATTTATGCAAAAAGATGGACGAAGTGGTGATTAAAATTGTTTTTGCTTCTTGAAAATAAAATTGGCCTCGTTTGAATCAAGTGATCTTTTAGGATTGGCGTCAGTGTTGCAGTTGATGTGTTGCTTTGTCAAAATATGTTTAGTCTAACAATGATAACAAAAATAGGTTATTACATTAGATTTCATTTTCTATTTTTCCATAAAATGCGTTACAGTTTAAAAACATTACCTGTAATAGATTTTCACCATTCACCAACACATCGTCATAAAGATCGTCATCAACACTATCGTCGAGATAATTGTCAAGATCGCCAAGGCAATAATTTTCCTTATTATCAACAGTGGCTGATTTGCATTTGTAATATTTCAACTCAAATGAGTTACTATCGCCGGCACCAAACAAATTGTTGGTGACATGGTCCTGCTGCTTCGGGGACTTCTGTTGATCTTCACTTTTCCATAGCAACTGGTGTACTTTGGCCATTTGCGCCGATGTAACTTCCACTTTGTATCCGTTGGCAGTTTGGAAGATAATTGACGAGGCAGACTGACACTCGGAGGTCATCTTGAGGGCTATGACAACACTCCACGCTGGCTAGACAGACAATGACGACACCGTATTATTCAGAGACCAGCTCAGTTCCGATTCGAATCGTATCGCGTTCGATTCGAATTTCGAGAAAGTTCTCACGATAGGTGGCGCTCTTTACTTTTTCTAACGTACAGTATGCTCTCAAACTTACGTGTTCACTCACAGAAATGGTTTCACTGTTTAATGAAAGTTAGTTAAATTTGCATTCCTC
>DVQH01001308.1:0-13453 GCA_018231625.1 Papilio phestus | reverse complement strand
CGTTGATTAGCGGATATTGACTGTCGTCAATGATAACGACAATTGACCTGAAGAAGGGTCCAGCAAAGTCCCTCACACTATTTGTTTACTTTGTTCGACATAATAACCAAAATTATAATATTTTGATTTAACCAAATTACATTTATTGTATCCCTTTCCAATTCAAGTTTAGCTTTCCTATCTTTTTTAGAAAAAATAAACCAACAAAAATTTTTATAGTTTATAATTATTAAATATTTTATTATATTATTTAATTATAATATATAATATAATATATTAATATATTTTCATTAGATTTTATATATATATAAAACATTTGAGAAAGAAAGAGAGAAAGAACAGAGTAACAGAAAAAGAGAAAAAAGAGAAAGAAAAGAATAAAATAATGAAAGATCGCGTGCGCACGTTTGTCACCCGAAAATGTTGCGACAAACCGAAAAGAGAGAAAAATTGAGAAATAAAAGTGAGAAGAATAAAGTGAGAGAAAAAAGGAAGATAATGACATTATAGTTTAAAAACAAAGAAAAACAAAGATATTCAACAATCAGCTTATAATAAGAGAAAAAAGAGAGAGATAAAATGGACAGAAAAGTTGGTGAGTGAGAGAGAGAAAGAGAGAGAGAAGGGGGTTCAATAGAGAGGGGGAGAGAGAGTGCTCTGTTTGGTTGACGCATAACCGTCAAAGGGAGAATCAAAACGCACAAACGAGTAATCTTTCAAGGGATCTTGATGGTGACAACAATGATCGAAAAGTTTGTGGTGAGAAAAGAAGGGGGTGAAACATACATTATGATAATGATAATAATGAAGATGATATCTTAGAGAATGAGAGAGAGAGAGAGAGAGAGAGAGTGTGTGTGTGTGTGTTGTGAGTTATCAAAAGAGGGGGGACTTTTGTGAGGAAAGGGGAAAAGGGTTGACATGTACAGTTGTGTGAGTAGTGACACAATTTTTTTTCAATTCTCAAACGCAACAAGGAAATATGTGTGTGAGAAAGAGAGAGAGAGAGAGAATGGTGAATGATGTGTATGTGTGATGGAACATGTAGCGATAGATAGGTTTGGTGACAGGCAGGGTTAGAACCGAGGTAAGAGTGAGTGGGGGGAGAAACCACGACTCAAAGGTTTATATAGGATCATCACTTGGCATCACTTGAAAGGGGGGAAGGTGGCGACTATGGCCGAGAAAGAATGAGATTAGACTAGCAGAGGTGAAGCAGCATGGTGTCAACACATTGGATCGGTCGGGACAGATTGACCACACCAGATTGCATATAAACACAGGTAGATTGGTTGACAACATTCACAAATCACTCGGAGGAGTCGGGATTGTTAAGCTCAGATTTGTCATTTGACTTGACGGCCGGCTCGTCGCTCTCCTCGTCCTCGGGCTCCTCGATCGTGATCTGGAACTTGATCTTCTCGGCCACGGCGGCCAACGAGTCACGCCTACTCGCATCGTGGTTACCCGTTGTGCCTTCGTCGCCCTCCGTAGGTGGACTCGCTGGAATCATACTCTGATACCAATCACGATTCTCTTCCAAGGTATCCAGTATATCCTGGGCGTCCGGATGCACCAAATCGGCCCATGTCTCCCAGAGTGGGTGAACTGTACATATAATACCAAATGTTATGTCAAGCATAGTCCAAGAGGTCTCCTACAACTTACCGATATAGTCGATAAATCCGACCTGTGACTTCTCCACTGTAGAGTTGTTGCGATCACACATTGGCGATATCTCGAGGCCTAGTGCGCGTTCCTTGTCGCCCTGCTGGAAGAACTCCTCCATCAGCAGCGAGCACCATTTTTGGTAGAGGTTCAATCGTTTGGTGGGATTGGAGAGGTCGGCACAGTGAAGCATGTTCTGCAGCACCTGGATACGCTCAGTGTAGTTGTCGAGGAAGAGAACCCCGGAGCCGGCCACCTTCTTGGTCTCCACCATCGTCTTGAGATCGGCCAGCAAACTCATGTGTTTGCTCATGTCGGTGGCGAGCACCATGTCGATCGTCATCCGGCGCAACGTTTGCCGTTGCTTCTTGCTCAGGTTCACAAAGATGTCACAGTCGGGATCTTGCAGCACTTTGAATGCCACTGCCAGCGAATGTGCCTCGAGCACCGACTCGTCGTTGTACATCAAAGCTAGCTCCGAGCTCGAGTTGATCAGATACTGGTTGGTGACACCCGGGTGATCAATGTCATGGATGGCCGCTGCCCACAGTGCGGTCAAAATCTCGAGATCGGTGAAGACCGACTGCAATGCAATAATAGTGTGATTAGTCATGAGGTCATTGAGACATGTCACGTGGCAACACATGTCCGGACATGAAAATTGCACTCACATCAAGCGCCGGAGAGAGAAGTAGTACGTGCACCGACTGAGCGACGTCTGCTGCGTGGATGCTGTTGTGATATGGAACGTCCGAGTGGTAGTGATCTTCCAAGGTCAGCATCAATCGAATGAAAGTTTGCGAGGGTATCTGGAACGTTTTCATCAGATCACGAGACTATGAAAACAATTAAGCAAAATATTCGAAATTATGTGCTTTCAAAGACAGGTACCCAAACATACTCGAAAAATGGTGTACATGATTGCAGTGAGCGGGTGACGATTCGTGTACTCAGACACGGCAAACAGGTCGATGCCCCACTTGTCCATGTCTTCGAAGATTTTGCTGAGCTCTTCCTCATGAGCAGTCTCAATGCCAAACCTTGGCAGTTTGGTAAGACTGTTAGTGTGCGTCAGTGTTGGCTTGCGCACGCCCGAGATGTGCGACATGGCCCGTGCGGGCGAGTTCTTGCCCGACAACGGTTGGATGCTGTTGGCCTTGACAGCTTCGATCATCGGAGAGACAGCACCGGTTGGATCGGCGGGCGAGGGCATCGCTAGGCCGGTAGAGGAAGCAGAGGAGAGCACCGCCGAGCTTGGCTTCGACACGCCTTCCTCATACTGCAAAATTGGTAGCTCAAGCTCTTCTTGCTTGTCTGAAAATCACAATGGAGAAACACAATTTGATTAGTACTAATGTAGACGAACTCGGCACGACAGTTCAAACATACCCAAGAATGTCCTAAAGATGTACTCGGAAATCTGGCTGCCGGACTTGGTTTCCGAGAAATGACTCAGCTCTTTGTTGAGCATGCGCTTGAACTTGCTGGTAGCCATGTCACCCACCGAGCGGTGTGACTGAATCGTCTCCAGCTGGTCGAGACACCAGTCAAGTTCTTCAAGGGTCTCCATCGCCATCCTCGACATGCTTTCCTCCGATTTGTTCGGGCCTTGCTGTTGTTGCTGTTGAATGAGTTGAGTATAGCTGGGTCGGCGACCAGCCGTTCTAATTGAAGCAAAGAGAGAGTGGTTAGACAGGCAACTCTAGGGTGAATAAGTTAGAGCAGGGCTTACCGGTTGGCCGGACAGCGCACATTGGTGATGTGGATGTAGTTGTTGCGGACATTTCGTAAGCTCGCGAGAATTTGTGCAAAGGGAGTGACGATCAAGTCTTCAGCGTGGCTGCAACGGGGTAGATCAATTATTAATCATCGTAATTAATCATTGAAGAATGGCGTGATTAGATTTTCCACTGTCAGTGTCTATGTGTGTGTGAGTGTGTTTGTGTGAGCATGTGAGCCGCTAAGCCGATTAGCGGGGTGAGCCGGCAGAACTAGTAGTGTATTACTCAGTGTGGTGACTGGCGTGGGCGTGCAATATGCCTTACGGGCACCCTCCTCGTTTTGTCTCACACTCGGCGTTACCTGGGCGCCGTATGCATTCGATCCCAGAAGGTGCTCCTGTTCTTCATACGCAACGCAGAAGTGCTGAAGGTGCGCGGAATGTTGGCACCACTACCGCCGCCAGTGCCGCTAGGCCCTGTGGAGCTAGCGCTGGGTGAGTAGAGTTGAACACTTGAATCGTACTCATCCTCGGATCCGAGACGATCCGAGCCTTCGTGAAACGATTCATTGGCGTATTGAGCACTGAGTCGCCGCCTGTCAAGATCGGCGGAACCTTCCGCCAGTTCATCCTCCTCCTTGATGCAGCCCGGCGTCGGGATTGAGGTGAGCGATATCTTTGGATAGGTGTGCTGATGAGACAGCTGGTGTGGGTGAAGTGGATAAGGCCTCAGTGGGTGACTGGCGTGTGTGTGGTCCGGCAAGGTACCGTGCACCGGACACCGATGCCCGCCATCTACCACAACCGGATCACTCCGCACCTCGGGTCCACTGGAGGGTGGTAAGGTGTTTGGCGTTGCCACCATTTCCTTCCCAAGCAGCTTTTCTGTTTCTCCACACAAGGTGGGCGTGGCAGTGGCCGTGACAGCAGCCACTGCCCTCTGACTGTTGGTCGTGGCAGCGCTACTGTCGTTGGCTGGTTCGGGCCTTCTAGGTCCCGTCATGCTGCTGCTCTCCTCCTCTTGCTTTTGCGAGAAGAGGGCAAGAAAGCAGTCGCAGAATTTAGAACACAGCTTTACTGGCGGGTGGGTGTGACCGAAATAAGTAGACTTCTTGGTGATGGGTGAGCTAGGCCCCTTTGGGCACCTTGTGAAGTTTGACTAGAATAACCCAAAGGATCTGATAGTGATGCTGAAAAGTGTTGAGCATTGGAGCGCCACTGACTTTGGGCAGTTTGAGCAAGTGGGACAAGTCCCGTTTGGGCAAAGGTGTGATTGAGCAGAGTTGTTGTTGTTGAGCGATGAGAAAAGAAAAGAGAAGAGGTTGACGATGGTGCCTCAATCCGTTGGAGCCTGTAGCAAGATGATGTGCGTGACAAACCACCAACCGCCACAGCCACCGAACCGACCAACCGACTATTGCCAACTCGGTGAGTGTGGGTTGCCCCCACCCGAGACACGTCTCTTTCTCTCTCTATTTCTTCACTGCGACGGTGAATGCGCCAGACAGCCAGCCAAATGACAAATTGAGATTTAAATAATTAGGCAAGAGAATAACTTTGCGGTGATACACACATACACACAAAGAGAAGAAAAATCGGAGAAAGACACACACAAAATATGGGCAAAAAAATGGGCACAAAACTATGGAGTACCGCGGAGAGATTTATTCTAGTTTGAGAATATTTTTCTTCGTTTTTTGCAAAAGAAAAAGAAGAGAGGAGAAGAGAAGAAGTTATTTGAAAAATTAGACCATAGTCATTTGGACTCGATGCCGTGTGATGTGTGTGTGTGCGGCTTTATTTATAAACACACACAGACACACAGTGAGAGAGAAAGGGAAGCAGCACCAAGTTGAAATGATACAGTCTGGTAGCTCGATGTCGTCAGTGGTGGCATTTACCGTCGCACAAGATTCTTTTTCTTTAGAGTCTAGTTCTGAAAGTTGCACTAGATAACATCAAAGTACTTTTTTCTTGAATAATCCCAGTGATAACTACTTTAGTAGTGAGTCATGCTTTCTTGAGTTAGGGACAAAGCATTATTTTCACCATCATGAGAGTTTATTAAGTAGCCATTGGTGAGTTGCGTAACTTGCCTGGGATACCCAAAAGAAAAAGGTGCGCACCACTGGCACTGATTAGCATAGCAATTGGTGCCCAAGTGGTGCATCTAATTTTGTCAATCATCCACACACATGCACACTGAATGTGATGCGACCGACACACCGGTAATGTAGAACTGGTAAAGTGCTTGTGGTGCCAAATCGATTCACTCTAGCCTTCTCATGTTAGTATTCATGGATGCGACTCTTCGAGGAAGAGAATAGAAAGAAAGAGAAAAGCGGAGTTTCGGTGTGTTTGTCTGTGTGTGTATGTTGTGATGTGATTGCATGAAAAAATAACTCGACGCCAGTGCGATGCCGGTGCTTTTCGTCTCTTTTTCTATCTTTCTTTCTCTCTTGTTTTCTCTAGTCGTGTGCCCTTTTTTCCAATGCGGCAACCGCAATTTTTGAGATTCTTCTCCTATTATCCGTCAAAAAGGTCGACAGCAAGTGTTGGTGTGCTTGTCATCGAGCAATGACGACGACAAAGCAACGCGTCTGGTGTGGTGGCGGTGGTCCCAAGTCTGGGTTTCTGGGTATTATGGAAGAGAGAGGGAGAGAGAGAAAGAGACAGACTTCAAGTCCTAGGAAGCGTGGGCGTGGATCCAGTGCCTAGTGGATAATGTTTTCTTAACAAGGCTCAAAAACAACAAAACACACACACACACAAACAACTAAAGACGAAAATCCAACTTCGATTAGAATTGATCGGGTGCGGTAGTAGGTTGAATTCAACTCTAACTCGAGTCTTGAGTCGGTTGCCGTGTCTATTATTAGTGCTTGGTGTCGCCGAGAGAGTGAGCGCACACTACCCGAAAACACGACCAATGATGGTGCTAGTGAGGATGATCGAAGTCGTGTGTGTTGGGGAGACGATGATCGGCAGATGACAAGGTCGGTGTACAGAGTGAAACACAGAGTGAGTGAAAGAGAGAGAGAGAGAGAGAGAGTCTATGAGTGCCCAAGTGGCTATATCGCCCGTGGCAGCGCGTGGTTTCGCGTCATCGCGTCACCGATCGCGTCAGTTCCCGATTGGCTTCTTCACCGATTTCCACACTGGACGGTAATCAAGCAAACAAGGTGACGGGAAAAGTAAGAGAGAAAGAGAGAGAGAGAGAGAGAGAGAGAGAGAGAAAGAAGCAAAACAGAGCAAATCCCAGTGGTGAGAGTTCGGGCTGGGGCTTAGCCGACCGCGTGACGAGTCGCTCTCGGGAGTACGGCACAACAAACTAAGGTGAGACACTCTGTTTGCTCGTGTCACCGTCAATATATGAAAGAAATATAAACTGAGTTTCTAAGTCTTCTTTTTTGGTGGAATTCTTGCCGTTGATAGACTAGATAAGCGAATTGTGAGTGAGTGATGAGAAAGCCGGCGTATTCACAAGAAAAACCAACTCAAGGTATAAGAGACTGAGACCGATTTGCGCGCGGGAGGGCTTAGTCTTAATTAAGACTCCGAGACTTCTTTGCTTGCCGAGAGAGAGAGAGAGAGAGAGAAGCTTACTCTATCATCTTTTCTCGCAAAAAAAGTTGGTGAAGAATTTTTGTCCTCACTCACTCACTTTTTCATAGCCGGTTGACACTTGCAACCAACACAAAAAAAATTACTAACGTTCGTGTGTTTGTGTGTGTATGTACGTTGTGTGGATTTGGAAAATAGATGGATGGCGAGATGATATTTGGCAAGATTGGCACTGGCGCCAAGTGAGACACACCGGGAAAGAGAGAGAGAGAGAGAGAGAGAAAGAGAGAGAGAGAGAGAGAGAGAAGGAGGGATAGCAAGAGTCGGATGGATACTTCGAATGCGAGCACGCGCGAGAGATGCACACACACATACACACACAACTCTGTTCGGGCCCGAGTATCCTCACGGCAGACGCAAGAGCTGTATAGATGCGGGTGTGAGCTCAGAAGAGAGAGAGAGAGAGAGAGAGAGAGAGGGATAGAGATCGAGAATGGGCCGACAGGGATGGCGACACGGTGTGCGGAAGGTATCAAGGTGAACTCGAGAGAGAGAGTGAGAAAAGAGGAGAGCGAGAGAGATAGAGAGGTGATAGAGAGAACGGGAGTGAGCCGACAACAGAGCCGACTGGGTGGCACAGTGGCCAGGTTGTGAGTATAATTTCGTTATGTAAAAAAACTAAACCTTGCCGCGCGCAATGTCAACGAAGCGCAAGCAACCAAGGTGGCACCAAGAAGAAGCTAATCCAGAAACGACCAAGCGAAACAGACCCGACTGGATCCCGACGCCAGAGACGAGATTGTCGGAAACAAACAACCAGACACACATACAGAGAGAGAGAGAGAGAGAGAGAGAGAGAGAGAGAAAGGTGAGCGGCACCACACACACACACGCCGAATATTCTCAGTGGCTCGTTAGCGCGCTTGGCAGGGTGCAAAACAATAACACACCGCCGGTGGTACTACTGCTGCTGCTTTGGTGGTGGGATCGGGTGCTTTTCGAGCAGAAGTGCACTGCGACACATGCCAGCACATGCTTTGGTGTACTGACACACTCACTCACGCACTCATACACAACTCACAACCTTAACACATTCGACCACGATGACGATCACAGTTTGGCACACGCTCGCTGGCTGAGCGTGATGTGTGTTTGGTGTGTGCGGGCAATACTCGGGCATACTCGTCACCGACCGACCGCGCGTTCGAGACCCATTCTAGCAGTAGCAGACCCGCACACTAAAAGTGTGTCTGCGCGCTACACTATGGCGCACACGCCTGTGTCTTAACCCAATGGTGCACTTTGGACAATTTCGTGAAAGTTCTATTCATCTGGGTGCTGAGTCCTGGATCTGACCGAGAGCGCTTTTGAGTTAAAACAGCGTGCGCCAATAGTGTAGCTTTGCATGTTTTGGGCCTACGAGCCGCGCAGCACGTCGTGCATGGTGTGGGTGCCATGTTAACCCGGTGCAAGTCTTATCCGGGCGCAATGTGACGGTCTGTAGCCGGGTTAAACCAACACCACCCCACACTACTCTTGGTTTTCTCTCCCTTCGCGCCAGTTCATTCACAGCCACAATAGTGAAGTAGTGGCATCGTGTCATTCGGGTGCCGCTACTCACTTCCAATGAGCGCGGCGCCATAGAGGCCACCAAGCAGACTATGTTGGTGGCCCTCATCATCGCTCACTGAAAAAACCCACGCATGCGCTGGGTCCAAAGCCGGGCGTAGATGGAGAGCGTGGTGTGTGTGTGTGTGCTGGTGATCCATGATACTACTGATTCGAAGCGTTCTGCGGTAACGGAGACACAAGTGCCCCGTGCACACGAGTTGTCTTCGGGCTTCGGGTGGCCCCAATCATTTATCACTAGGCTCCCTCTTGCTCTCCCATTCTTTGTGTGACGTGCACAATTAACGAAATCTGATTAGAGTGCAAAATTCCGGCATTACACGGCTTTACACTGTTTTGCACCCAAGTCGGGAGGGAGCAAGAGAAAGAGAGAGAGAGAGAGAGAGAGAGAGAGAGAGAGAGAGAAAGAGACGCCAACAACGCCAATAGCACACTCGACAAATATATTATTATTCTCCGAAGAGAAGCTCGGGGCTTCTCACACCCGCATTCTTGGGCCCGGTCACCTTCGCCACCAATTCACTTTCACCACTGTCAACGCCACCACCACTCTCGATCACATAGACACCGTGCCCTAGTGACAGCGGGGGCAAATAACTTAAAACGGTGTGCCACACACACACACACACCAGTAGCAATGCGAATTAGTCTAGTCCGATTAGGGCGTCATTGGAGGGGGTGGCAGAAAGGGGGGTAGCCAAAATGGAGAGAATTCCACCCAAACTAGCCTCAATAGACCGCTTTGGTGTTGCGCCGTTCTAATTGGTCCTAATAGAGCGTGGCACACGGTGCGGCAAGGCAAAGTGCCGCATACTCACACAGAGAGAGAAAGAGATAAAGAGAGAGAGAGAGAGAGATAGATAGAAAGAGAGAGAGATAGTGAGAGAGAATAAGTTTCACATACACATAAGACTCAAAGGTGACATCTCTGGTAAGTTGACTGCTCCATCTTCTCCCCAGTAAGTAATTAACGTCGCCTTGTGTGGACTAAAAGTTTGCAAGTCGGCCAAGTGAATGGGTTTGGTGGGGCAGAACTGGAACTGCACCAGCACATACACTACCGTCAAGGTGACTTGGAGCGTGCCATGCCCCCATTGTGTCATTAGTGCCAACCAACCAACCAGAGCCCAATCACAGCATCGCACATATACTTTAATCATAATAATAATTAGACTAGATCTTCTAGACTAGATACCAAGTGCTTCTTAGAATCAACGATAATACTCTCTCGTTATACCATTCTCTATTCAAAAGGGGATAAAAAGGTTAACGCAAACATGTATTTGTCTCAAGCAAGATTATCTCTAACTTTTAAGGCCCCACCCAAAGAACCTCTAAAGACTCTTATTGTTGGGGTGGTGCCCGGGAGAGAATGAGTAAATGAGAGAGCGAGAGAGAGAGAGAGAGAGAGAGAAAGAGAGAGGTGGAGACTTATAATGAGAAAACCGCATAGAGCCGGCACCCAATTTCACCACACTTGGTTTGCGCGCTTCGTTTGGTTTGCACGCTTCTTAATTTGTGCACTTTCTCTCCTTTTTTGCACCCAAAAGACAATATACCCAAAGAAGGGCAAGTGAGAAAAGAAAAAGTGGAATATTACAACAAACTCTCTGTTTTACGGTAGATATTAGGTTCAAACCCAACAGTCTAGTCTAGATAATTAATATAAAGTCAAGTTTCAAGGTAATCCGCATCGTCTTGCGATAGTACAGATCTCACGTTCTGCCAGCTTAAACATATCGTTTCGTCGACTATAGTCGACAGCTTCTTTTTCTTCTTTTTGGGATAGGAATTTGATTTGGATCTAGACAACCAACCACCACGACAGACCGACGTCATCGGTGGCCTAGATATAGCCGATAACCGGACCGAGACCCGACCCAAATTGGGCAATGTTCTCTCTTCAAGTAAAAGTGAAAAAGAATGAGAAAGAAAGTGAAAGAGAGAAAGAGAAGGAGAGAGAGTGTCAGGGAAATAAAAAGAGAAATAAAGAGAAAGAGGGAAAGAAAGGGTGAGAGGGAGAAAAAGAGAAATAGAGAAAAAAGGGTAAGTGGAAGAAAGAGAAAAAGCGATAAAGAGAGGAAGAGAAAAAGAGGGAGAGAGAGTGAAAAAAGAGAGAATGAGTGAGAAAGAGAAAGGAAAAGAGGGAGAGAAAAAGAGAGAGAGAAAGATAAAGAGAGAGAGAGAGAGAGAGAGAGAAAGTAAAAGAGAAAGAGAGAGAAAGAGAGAGAGGGAGAGAGAAGTGTGGCAAGAGCGCAAAGGCACGCCAAGGCTGAGGCTATAGCACAGACGACAGACGTCCCCGAACCGTTTTCTGGTGAGTCCCGCACCCGAATCCATCATGTCCCTCTCAGACAAGGCCTGCCACACTCACTGACTGACTGGCTCAGCAAGCCCGCCGCACCACAACTGGCCCGATTATTCGACTCATTGGCCAGGGGACGGACTTGGGGGGAGACTTTCTTTCACTTTCACCCCCCTCTCTCTCTCACTCTTTCTCACTCTCTTTCCTCCACACCACCGAACGCGTTAATCCTCATTACCATTGGCACATCGAATCAAGCCAATCTTGGACCAAATGGAAGTCTCCATCTTATAACTCATGTGACCAATTCACACACACACACACACACACACACACACACCCAAAACACTTGCAAAGAACTGGGAGAAACTAGTATCAACTAACTTAAGGAATTAAGGTTTCACGCGAAAAATGCGGAAATAGCTTTATTATTTTAAATATATGTCTGTGTTGACATAAGCTGATTCATTTGAATGAATCAAGTTAGGGGAAAAAATAAACATATAAATAATACAATGGTTCAAATTTGGCACCCTCACGCCTACCCAACGGAAACGATAGCATTCAAATCAACAATGCTTTTGATTTGACTTGACAATAAGTGTGGGAAACAAAAAAGGCATCAAAAATGTACAATACTAGAGAGAGAGAGAAAAAAAGAATAAAAAAGGAACATAAATCACTATCGATGACAGACATTTCTCTTTTAATTCACAATGTGTGAGACTAACGGAATTGAATTTAAAATTATATAAAAGAAAAAACCAAATGAAAAAAAGGAAGAGAACATTTGCAAAACAAAACAGTTTAGAGCATTAGAGGTTGAAATTAAATTCACAAATGGTTTAAAAGTCTACGGTGTATAGTCTATAGTGCAAAAGACTCTCTCTCTCTCTCTCTCTCTCTCTCTCTCTCTTGTTTATACATCATCAAACCCTACGACATGACGCCCATTTTGGCTCCACACCAATTCACCGAATGACAATACGTCAAAGTTGCATAAACACACAAACACAGCAAACTCAAACTGTCACCAGACACTCCCCCAAACGGTTTTCTCAATCATGATGATGATGATGATGATGGAAATGGTTGTGGGGAAAGAAGACTCTCCGATTCTCCGGTCCGGTGGAGCGACGACAACATGCCAACTTGGTGGCGTGGGAGCCGTGAGATTCAATTGCCCGAACCCGTCACACCACCCTCACTAACCAATGCCATCATCTTAGACATCAGAGAGAAAGAGAAGATAAAATAAAAGAAGGAGAGAGATAAGAGAAAAAGAACGAGAGAGAGAAAGTGGGGAGAGAGAGAAGGATTCAAAGTACGACAGACGATAGACAGTGACGCCCCTTCTCAATGCGCTTCACTGCAACGCATTTTACGCGTGCCAGCTACAAACAAACTTCTCTCTCTCTCTCTCTCTCTCACTCTCTCTCTCTCTCTCTCATTCTCTCTCTCTCTTTCTCTCTCTTTCTCTCTCTCTCTTTCTCTCTCGTTCACACCCTCTCACTATTTTACACATTAAAACTTTTTTATCAACTCTCTCTCTCCCTCCTTTTCTATTTCTCTCTCTTACTTCTCTCTCTCTCTCTCTCTCTCTCTCTCTCTCTTTCACTTTCTCTGATGCAAATCTATTGTGACTGGTCTGTCATCGGGACCATCAAACTAGTCTTTTCTCAGGCGCTCTTGAGTGAATATCTATGCGTGTATATGTGTGTTTGTACAAGTGAGAAAAATAAAAAGAGGAAAAGAGAGAGAGAGAGAGAGAGAGAAAGCCAGAATTACATTAAAAAAGTGAGAAAGAGAGTGTGTGTAGAAAGTAAAAAAAAAGAAAGAAGAAAATGTAGGAAAAAACATAAAGTGAGGGTGAATGAGTGAGTGAGGGGGGTAAAAAACTAAATTAAAACTCTACCCCAACATCATCATCATCATCATTATTATTATTATTATTATTACTTCAAAATGAACATAAATCTATTCATCTATCTATATATGTATTCCAAGCATGAATATTATTGAATACATGTTGAGAAAAATGTAATGAAAAGAGAATGAGAGTGAAAGAGATAGAGAAAATAAGAAAATGAGAAATAGAAGGAAAGAGTAAGAAAGAGAAAAATAAAGAGAGAGAGAGAGAGAAAAATAGGGAAAGTAAGAGTGAGTGGAGAAAAAGAGTGAGAGAAATTTGAAAGAAAGAGAAAGTGAAACGGAAAAGAGACAAAGAAAGAGGAAGAAAGTGAGAATGAGAGAGAGAGAGTGAGAGAGAAAGAAAAAGTGAAAGAGAGTAAGTGAGTTAGAGAGAGAAAAAGAAAGTATGAGAGAGAGTGAAAGAGAGAAAGAGAATGAGAAAGAGTGAGAGAGAGTGAATAAAAGTCATGCTCAAGCTAACTTAATCGCTAGTAGAACTGTGTGCTCAACGAGGCCACACACTCTATACTTTATCTCCACATACACACAGAGAGAGAGAGAGAGAGAGAGAGAGAGAGAGAGATAGAGAGAGAGAGATAGCAAGAGAAAGAGAGAGAGAAAGAGAGAGAGAAAGAGAGAGAGAAAGAGAGAGAGAG
>DVQH01001307.1:0-13464 GCA_018231625.1 Papilio phestus | reverse complement strand
TTATTGACCGACTACCCAAAAGAAGGAGGTACTCAACTCGTCTGTATGCTTTTTTTGAAACTCAATTGATAACGAAGGTCACGCTACGTGCTCACGACCACGACACAGACTAAGCGATCTGATGGTTTGATACATCTCTTGTATTGTACCTGTAATTGTGGTGGAGTGTCAAGTGCTCGGTGGTGATGCTCATGGCGCGCGCGGCGGTCGAGCGCGTGGCTGCTCTGCGCGGGCGCACTGCGCACCGGCGCGCTCGCCACCGTCAGCTGCGACACCGCCGCGACCGGCTTCAGCTGCGCCGCCTGCGCAGACTGCGCCGCCTGCGCCTGCGTCGTCTGCGTCAACTGCGCCGATTGCACCTCGACCGCCACGCAATCCTCGTGACTGGCTGTTAACAACACGTTTACCTTATAAAGACATATTTTACGAATTCTTGTGGTTGTCTCTAAATAATCTCTCATTAGATGTTAATATAAATAAAATACTTTCAAACATACCTATTATACTGTGAGATATTAGTCGGCAATCAGTGCGGCAGTAGAATGTGGTAATAGCTTGGTAATTAATACAATCAAAGGTATCATAAATCTTATCCATTTAATTATGCTCACCCATTCTATTTATTTGTGCAGTAAATATCACCGGTTAAATACCTTAACTGCCGCTTCAGATGACAGGAATGACCGTTAGTTACTTTAAACAGTTTTGCATTAATAACATGATACTATGACTTAATGTTTAAATTATAGACTTGAAACAATATAAAATTCCCTAGGTTTCCTGTTTCTAAGAATCCATTAGGTTCAACATTAATAATTAAGACCTAACTGTGAGCACTGGATGACCGCATGCCTCAGCTGCTATTTGAGATCGAGTCCTGCGCTAACACGATACGGTTCTTTGGAATTGGATTGTATCTAGATAGTATTCCGTCGCGGCTCGCTATTTGATCACTCCGAGCGTGGAATTCTAAAAGAGATCGTTGTTATTCACTAAAAGAATGAGATTTTACGGGACTACATGAGATCATCTCACTATGATGTGACCTCAATATGTTCCTTCGGTAACGGCAATTTTTAGTACAGAAAATATTCCAAACTTATAAAAAATATCATACAATGTTTCTTTTCTTCAGAAATTGTTAACATCTCTCGATCAATACTTCATTGATATTTATGTTATTCTAGTATGCTTATTCCAAACAAAACGGGACATTGACCTTTACCAAAATATCTGAAATGATGAGAGCATCTTTGACTTTTAACTTCATCGTTTGCTGCGTGCTCGGTGACGTACAAGGTGCAGCGCGCTCTGCCGGACGGATGCGTAAACAAACAAGTGTGATATTCATAAAGAACGCCTATACTAACGATAAGAAGACTTCCTGTTAACAAGTCCAAGTAGTAAGCTATCTGTACTAAAGTATCGTTACCTATTTTTAAGCGAGTTTAACGGACTGAGATATGTTGGTCATCTTCAGTCTGCCTATTTCACTGAGGGTTGGTGCAAGACTTAGGACTCAGACTTTGGTCGTTTGTATAATTATTTATTAATGGAAATCAGTTACAGCATTCTTTAGTTTCATAAAGTCAAGAATGAATGGATAGAATAACATTTCAATTTTAATTGTGATGATTGTCATTGATAACAAATATGTGTCGAGTACAATCGCGGGGCGAGCTTGTATGTCAGGGGACCACTAATGCAGATCTTTGTTCTGGAATTTCGAAAGCAGTTATTTATGTGAACGCTTTGAACCGGTCGCGTGTCCGGAATGTTCTTCTAACGTTCAATTTTAACGGTCACATTGTTTTGTGCAATCAACGTTTTGTACTTGCGACCTCAAGTATAAGTTACTATGAGTTTTAAGTCGATATCATGGTATCTCTGGTAAGGGGCTTATTCAAGGACCTGACTCATGTCGTTACTTTAAGTAAAGTAAATAGCAAGTTGTAGTACTTAGTACTCACATTTATTAGACAGATCGGAGGGTGGCGGGGGAGTCGTAGCTCGATGTGCGGGCGGAGGTGGGGAGAGGCGGCGGGCGTGCGCGGGCGCCGCACTGCCGGAGACGCGCACGCGCAGCGCCCGCGCTCCACCCGCGCCGCTGACTGCTCCAGGGTTGCTGACAGGACCCGTACCGGTTACACAAGCCACGCTTGCAGTACCGGCTGCTGCGGCGCTAGTTACACCGACAGGGACGGCGCTGGACACTCCTGCTACTCCACTCCACGATGCTTCTTCAGATGGTCGACAACCACTTGATGGTCTGTGTAGGAAATTGAAATTTGATTTAAAAATGAATGCAACCAATGTGTTTTTGGCACATTTTGATAGCAAAGAGTAAAATACGTGAGAACAGAAAATAATCTGTGTAATCCACAATACATCTGGATTAATAAAACTTGATACAAGACTTCACGCGTGTCGTTCAGTTACAAAACATAAAATTATGACCCCGACAATGACTTCTAGTAACAACCAAACCAAACAAATCACTCCGGTCTACCAACTGCAGTGCAAAATAAAGAAATGATAATTTACGCTTATTGTAAATACCGACGCCCAATAATTTGTGTGATCTCTACACTCTCGACATCCACAGCCATAAACACTCTTACGCCGGCTGTCATTGCTCTGTGAGGTAGTACCTCACAATGTACTCGGCCCATTGACAATACCATAATTAAATATGCTCTTAGTTATTATAACAACAAAAATACCTGAAGTATGCTCGTATAGTTTCTCCCTTCCTTTTATACGATCTAGAGAAACCCATGCTCAAAAATTCTGCTATCACTAGAACCGTGGTATAAGATAAATAAAAAGGGATCTTTAATTTTGCGAGTAAATCGTCTTAAAGCATACATTTGCAATTAATTAATTTCCGTTAGAGGTCTTCGTTGTCGTGACTCAGCAGTGCCGTGCAGGATGCAAGGTAAGGCGACAAGCATAGCTTGGCGATGTACACCGCATAGCGTGGGGTTATCTATCGGAGCTTCGGCACAAATGTCGTGAACACACATCACCCGCTTTCAGTTTACAATAACATCGAACAAACAAATACTCGTACGTTACAAACTTTCATTTGGATAATTGGATGTATTTCACTGGAAGAAATGTAACATCTTAAAAATTGGTAGTTATTAAGTTCAGTTATTGAAGAATCCTTTGGTTTATGAATACCGTCCTTAATGGAGCGTTAGACTGCCCATTTGTGTAACGGCTCTCTTACAATTACACTGACCGAAGCTGGCAGATAAAGGCGTGACTAAAGTGTTGCCGTGTCGATTCCGCATCCAATCAAGCAATGCTTACACTCGGGCCACACAACTGTGCATCGACGACCGTTGTGCCACATTTTAGTATCTTCGATTGTCTGTATCTTGGTCTCTGGAACAATCGGTTTCATAACCTTCATTCCAGCCAGCTCTACTCGACTGATATGTTTGAAGAACAATTATCTTTAAAGTTAATTTACAACATGACTATATAATTCTACATTAAATCACATAAACATTGTAATTTAAACTATCCATGTAAGTGATCATTTCTGTGTAATTGTGGTTAGCAGGTGTATTTGCGTTGTAGGCCACAACTGATCACTTTAGCTTAGAGAGCTTGTGTGTAATTGCTTGTTTTCTATCGCATAACTATTGGTTAGATACGGAACTTCTTTATTGCGGTCCATTACACTTTACATAGCTAATACTCCTGACGCAAGAAAAAGTTTACCCCTGACGTCATTCACAAAGTATTGATAGTTGATTTTTATAAAGAAAGTAATTCCAAGAAGAAAGTTAGGCAGTGATAGCAGCATTTTCAAAGGAATGTGTGCTTGTGTGTTTATTGTTTGAGCAATATGGTAACTTATTTCGTCAAGTGCTTATAATTATTATGAGGCAATAGTAAAAGTCCTATAATAGAGTACGTTCGAATTCTAGAACACTGGACCAAACATAAGATAATTTCATGTAATAACAGTCTGGTCAAATACATGAAACATCATAATGGGACAGACGGTGAAAGTACAAACTATCGTTATAATAAAGATAAACCTAAAGGAGTTGTTATAGGGAAGGATTTAAACAAGGATATATGAACTCAGGTTCAAAGGCAGGCACTAACGGAGGCGTGGGTCGACTGAGGAATTAATGACCGTTCGATAAACGAGGCGACAATGTTTTACGAACAAAGGTGACGGAGATATTAATATGTCTCCGTGAATTATTAGTTGATATTTAAATTATACTTGTTTATGAATAGTATTTTCTCAATAGAAATTACAATTGTCTTTCTAATTAAGATTTGACGTTTTTACTGAGAATTTGATTGTGTTTTCTTAAAAAACCTAGGCTTATAGGTGGCTTTAGTGATAACTAGCTTTTAGTAATGCAAGCAGACCTATTATATAATCTTTGACTCAAGGCGTCCATTCCCTGCTCCTACATACATAGAAATTAAATTCCTATAATTTAATAGAGATTCCCTGTGTGTTTGTAAAGTCAGTCATTGTTTATAGCATATTTTTACAGCATTTATGTCGATAAAAAACTAAATGTAAAAGTTGGGTGCGACTTAAATAAAACTAACGATGCCCATCAGTAGTGTATTTACAAAGAGATAGGCTATTAAATAGTTTGAAAGTGTCAATAAAAGTTTGTAGGAAGATGTTATGGGCTCTGAGAATTTGAGGAAATGCGTCATTAAACGAGAAAATGTCCGGATCCGATGTCAATGGACGGCTGGAAGACGGTCATGTCGTGTGTCGGTCGCGCAGCGCGGCACGGCGCGGCGTGGCGATGCGTGGGCCCGTGTGATGAGAAAATAATGTTAGTAGTTAACCATAAAATGAATCAAGTAAAAACAATACATTACTTCGATGTTAAGGTGGGATTGGATACTTTAAATAATGTATTGGGTACTTATTTAATATTTAATAAATATTTATTTTCAAAATCTGGAAGAGACAGTTTTTTTAGAACAATCGTTTATGCAAAGATATATAGATTGTCAGATTTAGACTAGATCAAGTCTGTATTAATTGCAATTATTACTACTCATAGTTACATTAAGCAGTAGTTAAATGAGAGGCCACACGCGTTACAGGCTCACAGGTGAGAGACAGTTTTAATTGGCCACGACGCATGACCGCAGGCAGCCAAAACAAATTCACTATAGGTTTACATGCCATCAATTTTAAACTATAACATACTTGATATAAGTGTGTTTATGGAAACTCACCGATAGAATCGTCCTTGCGCGTCCTTTACGGTTGTTAAACTTTTGTTATGGTTACGTATATCTATTATTAGAGAATTACGGAAGGGAGAACATTGTTGTGTAAAATAATGTTTCTTATTTTATTGAATCAATTATAAGTTTTATGTCATAAAACATTAACTAGAGATAAGAAACAAAATTATATAGAGTTTAAAATTTTTAATAAAAATTAACCTATAACATTTTCACTTCTGTATCTACCATATACGCTTCTAATGCAACTCCCACGATTACTCAGAGAATCAATAACAATAAAAAGATCAACAAACCCGAATTATAACATTTTAAGTAAAAATCTCGTTGATTACAAACGAGCAATAGCAAAAATCAAATAACAACGTGTCTAATGCATTCAGTTCTGCCTCGCAATAAGAAAGTGAAGAAAATCTCCGTAGATAAAGTATCTTTGGCCACTGTTACGACGCTGTTTCCGACAGATTGTAAATCATCTGTTTTAATTGCAAATGCTATGAAAACAATGTTAAACAGAAACCCACGCAGTTCTCACATAACGTAGAAAATAAATTGTTGATTCCATATCTCTACATAGTGCTTATGAAGTTCAAATTATACTGCAGTATGCTCCTAATAAAACTTGGAGCTATGGTAGGGCGAGGGTGCTCAGGGTGACAACGCAAAGGGATACCACAGGAAAAAGGGTGCCACGGGTACCTTATTTTGTATGTTGTACTGCAGTTAGGGGGCGTGTTAGAAATTTCTCAGGATGCAGCTAATGCTAAATGCGCCCCTAAAAAGATCTCTATTAATGACCACGACATTTCGAAAAAGGTAATTACATTCAAGTAGCGTATTTGGACAGCCAACCATACATGACGAAACATCTGGACCTAAGCCAATACAATTTACAATTGTGGAAAACGAAAGTATCAAGTGAAAGCTTTGTTTATGTTGTTAGAAGATGTTCATTTACAATGTAAACTCCCACGCTAACAATCTGATGCTACAGATTAAAATATTAGATGTGTAATGAAGCAGGAGATATATAATACTTTTGACGCATTCACTAAAATATAGTACAACTTAATATCAGACTTACAATGTTTATTATGTAGTTATTATCGAGTGATTTATTTTAATACTGAACGTTAAAGATTGATCCGGCTCCAGATAATTGTAAAATCTATGTAAGAAAGTTGTAAATTGTTTTAAATTCTGTAGGCGATGTGCATGTCACGTGACCTTGACTGTTTCCAAACATTTCTCCGAACCGATTTAAAATGCGCATTTATTATGTAAAGCTAGGATTAGTGAGAGTATGTGCAGTTATATTTTATGCAGTTGGCGATCACAGTAGAAAATAAGTCTTGATTTTACTTTGATATACTTGTGTACAAAATTGCGGTGATATCGGCAAAGAAGACATAGCAATTGCAGAACTACTTCCTGTTGTCGGAAGTATGTGTCGCTGTTCACTAGTCTATTATCTATCATTCTAAACGTTCTTTGCTTTCGCACTTTTCTTCCTACTCTATACCAACTACTAAGAATGAGATAATGTAGATACGGCTTCAAAGCAATATTACGAGTAAAATGGCTACAACTTATGAACCAGACAATTTTTTTATTGCATTTTTAACTGAAATCTTACTCATCTGCTGGTTATAACGTTTACCAATTTTATGATTCGTGTCTAAAGAGACAATGGAACAAGTTATTTGACCAGGTACAAGCGATTAGGCAGTTCTAGGCAATTAGACTGATTGCTTCCTCTCGCGTCCCGCCGCCCTCTGCTTCGTGTGGCGTCTGCCCGCACAAGTTAACTTTTTGTCTCGTTTTTGCGCCTATGTTTGACATTATAAACAATTCTTTCTTTACAACCGTTATATTTAACCGAACTTAAAGTATATAATCAATTACTATATAAGTGCAAACGTTGGTGGTCGTACAATGTATAGATCTTTAAAGTAATAAAATTGATATTAAAGATTTTTTGATTACAAAAGTTTGACACATATTAACTTAAGACGGAAAATTAGCCGTTATTACAGTACTTAAAAAAGAATGCAATAAAAAAACTTATATAACAGTGTTATCTGCGATCAGAGCTCGCGGTGAGAGATTTCCTCAGCACAATAAACCATTTTAAATGTAAGACATACCGTAACGGTTTGGAGGCGCATTAATTATATCTTCAAATTACACAAACGCAAACGAGGCTAGAAATAAATAGACCAGATTTAATTGAGCCGACTTACCGTTTTCTCCAATCCTGTATAAAGCTCCAATCGCACTGGTCCTCGTCGTCCAGCACAGTGGCCTCTTGCCGCTCTCCGCCGCCGTGCACCAACTCCACCAGTTGCCGAGCTCGCTCAAAGTTACCCTCGAACTCTACCACCAGGAACCCGTCGGGGCTCACAGACTCGAACACGTCCTTTTTGTATGTCGCATCGTTGATAGCTTTCACTTCTGGAACTCCTAATGCACCTTCAGGTTTAATCTCCGCGTAAATTGCCTCAGGCACCTCAATCTCTGATATCATCTGCGTTCCGCCCTTGTCTTCTTCTCTACTCATGTCCACAATATTGGCATCTTCAATTATACGGTTCACATAAATAGCTTCATCTTTTGGAGGAGTCGGCTCTCTTGGCCTCGTTTCTTGTTCTTCTTTTTTCTGCTCACTGTGCTTCCGGATGATGGAGTCTCCGAAGTAAATGACGACTTTATTGTTGTTTTGTGTAATCTTATTAGCCAGTCCAATGCTAGCGTGGACAGGTTTGGCCTTTTTATTTTTGTCCTGTGACAATCTTTCGGCCAACTCCTCGTAGCATGGCGGTCTCTTGTTGTAAATCTTTTTATCGGCTACGGAACCTTTGACATCGTCTTTCTTCTTCTCAACACTATGATACACCGGCGGCCGACAGCAGTCGTCGAGTTGCGACGCCCAGGGTTTCGGTTCATTGTAAATGAGCTCTTTGTGAGATGACACTTGCGGCAAGGGGACATACTTCTCGTGTGTGGACTTCGAAGGCAAACCTTCGCTTTTTCTAAAGTTGAGTACACTTCTCCGCACTTTAGATTCCGAGGGGTCGTTGCCTTTTTTCGGTCGCGCATTTCCCAGTAACTTAAACAATGGTTTATGTTCCGTATGCGGCTTAATCCTGTCCGTGCTGGGAGCTTTCCGGAGTGGATAGAGACCAGGCTCATCCTCAGATTTCGGATACAGTTGCTCGCAGCTCGTTGACTTGTGCGTTGCGATCCTGGCCTTGGGGTGGGCCTGTGGCTCCCTGCTCTGCCAGTGCCTGACGGAGAGCCTCGCGGCGCCGCGAATAAACTTGATGGGCTCCCATGCTTCCGCCTTCTTAAGTATAAAGTTATCGGCCATATTGTGTTTGTTAGGCGGCTTCCTGGAGTCAGCCGCGCGGCAGGACTGCAGCTCACGGCACAGGAAGCAGGAGCAGCGCGCAGAGCACAGCATGTCTGTGCCGCGGTGTCGGGCGCACTGTCACGCCGCCGCCGCCGCAACATCCATTGTTGTCCCCCGCTACTCACGCGAGCTGAGAGCTGCGAGCTTCACGGATTAGCGTTACCGCTGCGGCGCGGCGCGCGGTTGTAGGCCGCCAGTAATGGCTATTTTGCATGAAAGTCTTTCTATTGCTTTGCATACTGCTGATGCATATTGTAAACGTGATATGTGCGTAGTTGCGTAGGTAAAATGTTAAATTCAATGTTAAACTGACCATAAATCAAAATTATATCTTTGCAAAGAATTTACAGTTTAAATTAGGAATTTATCACATACGTCGTTAACATTTTGATTTTACAATAGCTGACAATGCCCTTAAACAGCAAACTTGTTCTAATTTAATAAAATTGAAATCTATAAAAGTTAAAATTTATGGCTACCCAAAACTCAACTAAACCTAATCCGACATTTGTCAAACTGATCACGTTACGTTGTTCGAATTTTTAACTAGCAGTAGTTTCCAAATGTTTATATTAAATGAACAAAATACTAACTGTGTAAGATTTATAATCACAAATCACAACAAAGTGACTGCAGCTCAAGCAATAATTTTATCACAGAAGATTGACAAATTTTTGAAGTACTGCGATTGCAGATTCCCTTTTTTGCTATAAAACACTTTGTCAAGGGATAACAATTTCATATTACCTAAGTCACTTTACTCATAAAAAGATTACACATTTGTGTTAATTACCGTGGATGAAAAACATGAATGCATTAAGAAAATCATTACTGATTTTGAAACCCCCCGCTATCAAGATAAAGATGAATAAAGCTTAGCGTTTAACGTCTAAATATAATCGAGGATGTGTCTGCTTCGTGTACGTTGCACACTGGAGTGTGTACAAGTGGCTCTCAATTGCTGCTCGGGATTCGATTATGAAATGTTTAAGCAGCTCACCTCTTTCGGTGACGAGAGACAGATGTTTCTGACGTTTAAAACATTCCAATTGTTTTAAATTAGCAGTCATTTCATTTCATAAGCGAGATAATACATTCGATATTGTCAAATTCACAGTATCTGATTTGTTGATCATTGTTGAATTTAATTTAGATTATTACTGCTTTGTTTTCTTCAACACTTGATGGAAATCAAAACAAGTCAAAGGCGTGTCTCGATCACTTTTCATTTGCGATGAGAAGACGAGGCGAAGCGTCAAGAACAATGGAGTCTGCGAGACTTTCTCTGTGCCCTGGGATGGGAACCTTGTTAATTATTGTTACGGTTAACAATATCTCGCCTTATACGCTTTATGCAATGAAAGTAACTGTTACTGAACGTAATTACTGTCTTTTTGTTACACATTTAGTGCTCATGATTCGCGTAACATCGCTCTGATCGAATAAACTCTCATCGCCAGTGAGAATGTTGTCAGCATTGTCTATTATGAATGTAAAGATGGTTTGTTATTGCATTTGTTTATAATTTAATTTTATGTTGCACTAGCTTTCGTCCGCGACACCGTTTGCGTGGAATTAAAAAAAAGAAAGCAGCCTATATGTTCTTCCAGACTGTCCTCTACATCAATTCCATATTTCATCGAGATCAGCAGTTTAGGCTCCAAACTATCACAAACATCCGTCAAAACTTTCGCATTTATAATATTATCATGATTAAAATTAATTTAAAAGAGCTAAATGAGCTCAAAAACAAGTATATTAAATATGCTATTCATATCAAACAATTAAAAAAATCACTCAAAATAGAAGTTCCAAATACTTCAAAACGAATCTAACATCTGTGCATTTGCAAGAAACTTTTCATCTTTACGATAAAAATCGTCAACCTTCACTACGATCGGGTTCGATAAAAATGTTTCAATCTGTTAAAAACTATTCATAAATCAAGTATATTGTTGGAACAAAAATGTGCATTAACATTGGCATGCAATAAAAAACATGTGCGGAATAAACTTGGATAGATTGTGAGTAAGATGTCTCGGGTATGTAATACCAAGATATACTTTGCAATGCTTTTTATTCAACGTGCAAACTTTTTTCACAGCCCGTGAATATGGAATAGTGATGGGATAAGGTGAACACTGGTCTCTTTAATTTACAATTTGTTAAAAAACATTTTCTTTAGCTATTAAATTAAACTTTACCAAACTAATCGTCTTTCTTACATATTGTGAATATAATCCTATTATAACTGGTATTACCGGACGGAAATTAAAAGAACAACATTTTTACAACGCTTTAAAATTCGCTTCATTCAAAAACAAACGGACTTTGTACAAATCATCTTTTGTTGCTTTATAAATTAGATAACTCCTTGGAAATCGCGAAGAATATCCAAAATGTATTCGACGACTAGTTATATAATAAATGCGAAATTTTAAATGGATGGTTGAATCGATGGTTGTTAAAGTTTGGCCTAAACGACTGATCGATTCAGGATGAAATTTGGCATAGATGTAGAACATAGTCTGGAAGAACACATAGGCTACTTTTTTTATTTTACGCGGACTGAGTCGCGGGCGAAAGCTAGTAATGACATAAATAGTCACTAACCTTTAGAATAAAGAGATAGAAATAAATTCTAGAATTTTCGAGTAAATGTACTTAATACTAAATTCTGTGACTTTCTTTCAAAAAATGATACAGTCACACTATAAAATGTTCATTGGAATTTTATAGGTATCGTTCTTACTTCTTACTAACATTATAAATGCGAAAGTTCAGATGGATGGATGTTTGTTAGAGTTTGTAGCCTAAGCTGCTGAACGGATCTCAATGATTTTTTTCTTTAAATTCCACGCGGAGAAAATCTCAGACGAAAGCTAGATCTATATTCTTAGTCGGGTTATTATTATATTTTTTGCAATACTTCTGTGTTTCCAAGACAGTGTAAGTTTCTGCATAGCGTACAATCTACATATCCCCGGGGCGTATGAGTCAATTTTCGATGGAAAACAACGACTTCCGTTCCGACTACATGTGTTCCTTTTGTTTGAAGCTCTAGCAGTGCTTCAGAATACGTTTTATAATGTTTTTATATTAGATTGCGTCATGTGTTTTGCAAAGCATAATCTTTCTTGAACATTTACGCATTAAAAATAATACTTAAAGAGTTAAGGTGCTCGAAGGTCCAAAAGTTCAACATGAAACTAGTGAATTAAAATTATTAACAATTGTGAATAAAACAATTGAAGGGAAATGTAATAAATTGGTACAGAGTTAAGTCAGACACAGTAGAAATTTATTTAGTGCAACAGTAAGGTAGCCTGTCCTGATGCCGCTAGCCTTTTGAATATTGAACGCAGCAGGGCTAATAATCAAATTGTCTTTACACTGCTGCAAATTGCCGTTGTGCAGAGGCGAAGAGCTCAGTTCTGAATACAAATGTACCAGTCAATTGTAAAGATATGCATGAAAATATCATTTAATTTTTTTTACATCGTATTTGATCTCGTATTAATGTTGATATTAATGTTAATGATGAGTCCAGAAGTGATTATTGCTTTACACATAATGTTTGTTATCTGTGTCTTCGTTATCAATTGGTTACTGAAATCAGTTTATTAATATTTAAAACTAGCTGTTCCCATGTGGCTTCATCAGCATGAAATTATGAAAATTTTACTTTAATACTTAATCAGTTTAGTCAAAATGACATGACATGACAAGTCTTGCTTTCTTAATGTTGGCAGCAACTTATGGTCTCTTTTCCACATTAGTTTATCGAAAATATTTACCCCTTATGTTTAATGTCGTGAAAATATATAGGCTAAAACGTGACGTAAGTGTAGAGATTTTTACTAAAAAAATAATTATTCAAAAATTTACTGTAATTGCTGACATCTTAGGCAACAAAGAAGTGTGTGTTTATTTATGTATGTGTGTTTATTATAATAGTATAGATTAATCTCATTGATAATTACGCCATTATGTTCACAAAATTATTTTATTTCGATTACAGTCAATATTTGTACTTACGTTGTCACTATAATAAATAACGGCTGTATAACGTTGCAGAAATAACGCGTTCTTACATGCTATTTAATTACTACTTGACTAATGGGTGTGATGTAACCGGAACGTGCTATGAATATCGTCTCGAACAGAATTTCATTACATCTTGTTACCGCGCATAAATATTAATTAAACGTCCTTTTTACCATGTTTTTATGATTTGCTTTAATAACAGCTTTTTGGTGAATTTCGGTATTGATTTAAGGTAATATCTATCAATATTAAAACTTATTAATTATACTTAAATGCGAAAAAATTGCGTTATCAAAGATTTTTTAAAAGCATTTGTTTTGCCGTATTATAAGCCGAAAACATAAATCTCTTTTAATTCTGGCCAATTTCTACGAAATCAATATTCTTTCCGAGTAGATCAAGGACGAAAATCATTATGCAAATAATTTCAGCAATTTAATACAACCACGTTGAAGATTTGGTGTGTTTTTGATATTCGAAGATTGTTCAAACTCCACAAGTTTCCTATAACATTAAATAGTTTAAACTTTAACAAGTCTAGACTGAGGTCAAGTTCTGCTTAGCTGTTAGCTTGTAGTTGCTGTATTAAATGTAAATTTAAGCTATATAGTACACAGTACATTTGTTAAATAATATCATAATATCATACTGTATTTATCCTCTGAATTACGACTTCCTCTGTTCCGGATGTCTCGGGACGTTTGTTGGTAAATGTTATAAATATTAACTGCAAGATAAATTAGTTTTGT
>DVQH01001306.1:0-13465 GCA_018231625.1 Papilio phestus | reverse complement strand
TTGTGAAAAAAATTTATTTGCAATCCAACCCAACCTCAATAGTTTCGGACAGTGTTATAGACAACCCTCAACAATCGGCTTGTTCATAAAAAGACCTCCATTCAAAATCGCTTTTGAATAGGCACACGCTTTACCTCTGGCCACATCTCAAAAAGGCCACTTTGTGCTGTCAAAGGTAGAGAAAATTTTTGGTCGTTTTTTGAGTGTCGCCTGTATTATGGTTAAAATTCACTTAATTTAACTTAAATTTTAAGCAATAACTTATTCCCAATAAGGTTCATCTGTTTAAACAATTTGAGTGGCCATCCGAATCGCGTCTTCTTCGGAACACGTGCTTTATGGAAAGACCAAGAGTAGACCTCGACAGGTTGTGCAAAGAGGATATGTACAACCGTACAAACAACAAAATTTGCACACGCCATATCTTTTGATGAGAACGAGATTAAATTCTAGTTATGCAATATTTGCTCAATTCTAATTGTTGCAATTGAATTGATACAGTTGCTGGTGGAGCACTAAACAGATTAGTATCTGTGGAGACACCTCCTCTTTGCTGCAGCAGTCGAGGTCTAAAGGAGATATGGATTTTTCGCGAGCGTTCTCGGTGCGGCGCAGCCGCGAGCGCGTCTGCGCATTACCTCACCTCTCTGCTCAGTTGTGTTGTGGATCTCGACTCGAGCTCACTTCACTCGATCTCCTTTCTTTTTCTCTTCTCATATTACATTATTATACTATTCTTTTGAAAATGGCTCTTTTTCCGTTTGGCGACGATATGTTTGGTGATATGTTCAGGTATGCATGTTTTAAATTAGTATATTGGTTCTTTATTTAATTATTGTTTAACATTTTAATTAGTCAAATGGATCGAATGATGAATATGAACATGAGTATGCACATGCCTAGAGGCTTTCCAGATCCTTTTGCAATGATGCCGATGCCTTTTGGCCGACCAGGCATTTCTGGCTTTAATTCTATTCCCAATATGATGCAATCAACCAACATAATGATGCCAAATAATGGGTCTTCATTTGTTTCGTCTTCATTCGTGTCATACTCGAGTAATGGAGCTCACCCCCCTCAAGTTTACGAAGAAACTAGAATGAATCAGGTTGGACCTGGTGGTGTGCGAGAGGAACGGCATACTGTGCGCGACTCGAGAACTGGACTTCAGAAAATGAAAATTGGCCGTCACATTAAGGATCGTGGTCATGTCATTGAGAAGAGTAAGAATCATCGCACTGGTGATGAAGAGGAGAACAACGAGTTCATCAATATTGAAGAAGAAGAGGCTCCCGAGTTTAATCAAGAATGGAAATCCCGTATGTCAACTCACATGGCCAATCAGTATGGCAATCGCCACGGATATCGCATCCAAGGGCCAAGTCACACTTCGCGATTGGCAATTACTGGTCCCGAAGTCTCTATTTCAGAGCCGGATTCTCCTGCATCGACTTCCTCAAGTGGAAAGTATAAGATTAAACCTCATCTAAAGAAAGATAAGAAATCGAAGAAACCATATCATAAGTGAAATCAGCGTATTAGATGATAGTTATTTAGTACGATTTAGACAATTAATTATATCAAACTTGTTCATTTCTTCATAATAATAATTGTACTTGTACACTGAATTTTAATTTTCGATAAAGACAGATAAGTGTGTGTTTATTTACTCCTCTATCCATTTGTCTATTTGACACAAATCAGGACAAAAGTCTGCATCGTACAGAGATTGTTTGTAGTTGATGAGCAGAGCGAGGAATCGATCCACTTGTCGGTTGATATCGCTCATCGAGACACAGCTCTCCATTGACGATGCCACCTTGGTGATAGCAGCACGCACTTGGTGGTTGCCAATCTCATCAACGTGGAACTTGCGATTGACACGTTCCCCATTTTCTTCGTAGAAAATGGTTAGGTTCTTGTGGTCAATGCGCGAGTAGAAGCCAGCGATGACGCCTTTGCGACTGCGCACAACGTACGATTTCATCGAGAAGATCAATGCTCGCTTCTCGGTGACATTGGCGTACTTGGCGAACTCTTTCTCGATGTAGATGATGTTGATGTACTCGCGAAGTACCTCCGGCTTTTGACCCTTGCTGCTCTCACGTACCTGCCACGCGATGTACTGGTCGTTGACAATCTGATAGTAGTACTCCTTGAGAGACTTGGTGTTGGAGGCGATGAACCAGCCGGTGTGTGGGTAGAGCATGTCTTGCATCACCACGATTGGCCGAGCCACGTGGTAGCCTGGGTCCAACAGCACGTAACCGCATCGACTCTCGTCTAACAGACGAAACTTGAGACAAAGCATCACGTGCTCCTTGACATTCTCCTTCGACTCCAGCTGGTAGTGTTTACTCGCCTCGCTCACATCTGCAGAGATGAGAATCATCTCCTCGCAGGAGACCAGCGAGAAGAGAGAACCATTGTTCTGGTCTGCATCAATCAAGTGCTTCCTCAGGTAAATGGATAGCGCCACACACGACATACTTTCCGTTGTAATCCGTGCTTGGTAGTTAAGAATATAATCGAACAATTGTTGCTTTGACTTGGTGTAGTTCTGGTAGAATTCCACGTAAGAACCAAAGGTGTTGTAGTCATAGCGAGCAAGGTCTTGTTGTAAGATATTTTCCCACTTCATGAGAGACTCTTCTAGTTGTACCAAGCTTGAAAAGGTGGCTTCTTTGAGGTTCTCTGACCAGTAAGGAGTGTCGAGGAGTTGGTCCACAGTGAAGTCTCCGATAATGTCCGAGAGGTCATCCTCCGAGTTGGCACGAGTGGACTTGACCGAGGTTTCCACCAGTACCGGGCCGCAATGCTCCGTGGTACCGAGCGGCCCATGCCCGGAACCGAGCAATTTGTCACCCTCAACGGGGTGACAAGTCGATTTGGTGTTCACGACATTAAGTCAACTAGGCCATTCCGTTACAAATACTTGAGTGCGATCCAACTTGTTCTCCAACGAATCAACCAAGTCGAGCGAGTTGGCATCGCTGGGCGAGTTTAATAAAGTGTAATTATCGTCTTCCTTGGTTTTAGCCAATTCTGAGGGACAACAAGTGAGTGAGTGAAAGGGTCGAGGGATTCTCAATTAACACGTACCCATTAGGCTTGACAAAGGCACTCTACGAAACAGACTGTTCAAGAGAAGAATTCCAAGTGCGCAATAGGACTTTGAGTAAAGCGGTGACAATGCACGAACTCGTTTACCGTTGGACTCACCGCGCACTGCTATATATACAACCAGCAGAGACGAGAGGCTCACTTGGCTGCTACAACCATATCACTCCACTCATCACTCTCTTCCCTCTCATGACGTATCTTGAATGTCAATGATTTGTAGAAACATTATTTCTCTCTCTCTCCCTCTCTATCCCACTATTCGTCTCTCTCTTTCACGATGTGAAAATCCAATAGAGAAGGCAATCGAATGAGAATGTCTGATTAGCTAGCATTACGATAGCAGATTGAGAGAGTGACGCCGACTGCGCGCGTTGTCCGTTCGATTCTATAGGATTTCTCTCCTCTCTTTTCCTTTGCTCATCTATTGGGACCGGCACCAACCAGTTGCGGTTGGTTTCACCTCGACTATGGCGATAACCTCACGGGTAATGAAGTAACCTCAAAACTCGTGACACTGAAATGTCACTCACATTGAAGTTGCGAATGAGCACCACTATGCGGCGCTCAGATTAGTCCGCATCTCATCAATAACGATAAGACATCTATAGAAAAGCACTACCCATACAGCCTGTTCCAGCCAACCTAGTCTGGAATGGGAATTTAGCCAATTAAGCACTGTACACATCCCAAATATTGCTTTATCACCATACAGTCAAAACATTAATGGCTCATGACGTCAGCCACTTGGAGCGAGTTATGAAATCATGTGTTGCTCATGCTTTACCAACTCATGTGATCTGCATAGTGGCAAACAAACATTTGTTGGTACAAAATCCAGTAGTGGGGAAGTTGAACTGGTGCCATTGATCAACTTCATTGTTAAAGCACGTAGCTTGCATTGCGATGGACTCACATCAAATGTGCCGATATGAAAGCTAAATATAGCTTAGTGCTTCTACAGTAGATCTACCTTTGAACTCTAACGCAACCTTTTTTAGGATCATATTTTTATTGAGTTAAAATATCATCACATCGGCAACCTAAATTATCTGACGATGCTAAATAATTCAAGTGATAACTGACACGAAATGGCACTGTTTAGCAATCTCATATCAATTTTTTCGGGTTCAAGATTAACTTGGGATCGAGGAGGTGTTTGAGTTGCTGCATAAGCTCAATAGCTTCTTCAGTTTTCGAATACTTAAGATACTGTTTCTTCTTAGTGCCAATTCCATGCTCGGCACTAATGCTGCCATTGTGCTTGGAAACAAACTCATAGATAAAAGGCTCGATAAGATGGAGAATGGTAGGATCAAAGTGAGGTGAGGTGACATTGAAGTGCAGATTCGAGTCACCCAAGTGGCCGTATCCACAGACACGGGTGCAGTTGGCCGGTAGCAATCGATGACGCATCACCTCCACTGCCTGGTAGTACACGTTCAGAGGAAGTGATATGTCGTACTTGTAACTGTAGCCATCTTTGCGCAAGCCCTCGGTTATTAACTCGCGATAAGACTTGAGCTTGAGAAATTTGCTTAGATCGTTATCGATGGCGTATGTTCCATCTAATATGTTGTCATTTGAGTGAAGCTTTTCCAGACAATCAAGCAATCGCTTTTCTAGGTAATCACAACTGTTTGTGGAAAACTCAAACATTGCATAAAATGGAAATGATTCGCCTAAAGGTAATGGTAAATTTAAATTTTCTATCGCTGCTTCTATTGAGCTTTGATCCATCATCTCAAAGCAGGATAGATATTCGCCAAATTCCTCTTGAATGATAGCATATAGCTCTAGCAATTTGGTAAAGTTTTCCACCGATGTCAAAATTAATAATTTGTTTTTAAACTTAACGGGACATAAAATCGAGACTTTGGTTATGATTCCAAGTGTGCCTTCTGACCCTGAAATTGAAATAAATAACAAAAATGCTGAGTAAAAGCATGACAATTGATCACTAGAGTAAACCAACCGATAAACAAGTGGCGTAGATGGTAGCCAGTGTTATCCTTTCTCATGCTAGACATAAGATCAAGCACTTGACCATTGGGAAGAACAACCTCGATGCCAAGCACGTTGGCGTGCAGAGGACCATACTTAATAAAGCGCAATCCACCAGCATTAGTAGCAAGATTCCCCCCGATCATGCATGAGCCCTTTGCACCAAGATCGTACGGAATGATGCGATTCCTCTCGTTTACATACTCTTCAAGGTTGTGCAACACACAGCCACTCTCGCAACGCAGTACCCCAGAAAGTTGGTCAAAGCCAAGAATTTTGTTCATTTTTTGCATCGAGATAATCACTTCATCATCGACTGGCACACTCCCTGCCACCAGTGATGTGTTTCCCGATTGCACTACACACTTGATATCATTCTTATGACAATACTTCATAACTTGTGATACATCTGTTGTTGACGTAGGAAAGAGTACCACCTTTGCGTTACCTGTAAACAAAAATAAAAAATGCTCAACATTTTTGAATTACCTAAAATAGTAATAAACCTTTGTAACTTCCAAGCCAGTCGGTGTTATATACGTCCAAATCCTCTGTTTTAACATTATTAGAACCAAGTATGTCAATAAACTTCGATCCATGAGTTGAGTACTTAGGAAAAAGCACTTTTGGAACAAATCTTCTAGAGACAATGTTTAGTAAAATCTTAGAGGGGAACATCATGATTTCATGTGGTTACAGTAGAAAAATAGTCCCTTTGAAGGATAAAATTAAGGATAAAGTGAATCTGCTTTGTAGAGGAAAGCAAGATCTCGAGCGCGTTGGCGTAATCTGACGATGCCATCGTGAAGTGCCTCACAGAGACAGGCTCAGACAGCAAGCAAGCAAAACACAATCAGCTGATCCACATGTCATGGCTTTGTTATGAAGCACAAGTTTTATTTTCTTTTATTTATATTGCCTCATTTAGCATTTTCACACTCATGGATGATTCGATTAAATTTTCTCGGTTTTGTCTGATTCTCAATATACCAGCTCTTTATCGATCATGTCATCTACGCGATTATTTTCACTATTTGGTTGAAAGAGAAGCATTTTGTTGTTTTCACTATAAACACCGAAAACAAAAATTGGGTGTTAAACACGAAGATAACGCTGAAGAACTTGATGTACAAAGACAACCATATCAGGTAGGTTTTTGCATTTGTCATTTTAAATATTTTTAGAATTAAAATTTTTATTTTTAATAGGAAACTCGTTTTGTAGCGATTATTGCAATAAAACCAAAATGGTTTTCTACCCTAATCGATCGTTTTGATGGTCGATTCTGGACACAGGAAGGTGATGATTTGCCCATCAAATGCTACATCCGTCCTCTAGCTGTTGAAAATGATCTTAGTGACAGTCAACTGTCGAGTTATTGCAGTAAAGCTGGAAAATATTTGACTAAAAGGAGAGGCTACTCTAAAACTATACTCAAAGACTCGGTTGGTAGTGGTGATATTGAAACGCAAGCATCAAACACATGTATGTCAAAACTGCTCACATTGCAAGAATTTAATCCTCCAAAACTAATGCCGGCAGGTAATGTTGGCACACCGACTAAATACTTTCTAGAGAAGATTGCTGCCTGTCAGCTGCCACATAGAATTATTAAACAGTTGCAACTTAGGTATAATTTACTGCATTTTCTTAACACAGTTGATAATTTAGATTGATTTTGATCTAGGTTTCCACGTGGAACGATACGGCGTTTGTACTCGGAAGTTGCTTTTGACTACGAACAGAAAAATAAACAGTTCAACAAGCCGACAGCAAGTACTTTAGAAGGGGAACTGATTCGAACTGGAAGAGGTCAGATTATCAGTGAATACTTCGCCAAGCTTGAACCAGAATTAATGGAAAAAGTTGATGAGGAAAAGCTTGCTAATCAAGAAGAACATAGTGACGATGATGACTTTAACGAAGAGCCTGAAGAGTTGGATCGAGGTTTGAAAGAACCAAGGTTTGAGGAGAAGATTGAGGTGACTTGGGAAAAAGGTGGCAGTGGACTAGTCTTTCACACTGACGCTCGGTTTTGGCGCGAAGTGAACACCTCAGGCAACGATTTCGATGCTCTTACCGCCGATAACCTTGACATTGAGTCTCGGGCAGAGTTCCAAGACAGAGATAATCAAGAATTGGCTCAGATTTGTGAAGAAAGGCATTTGCGTGGCGAGTGTAACAATCCACATATGGTCAACTGTTCGGCTGAAACTGCCACTTCATTTACTCATAAGTCCAATACAATACCGGTTAACTATAATAATAATAAAATTAATAAGAAGCATAAATCCGCTTCTATAGCTCAAGAAGCATTTGGACAACGCATCTTAGAGAGGTTTGGCTGGTCTCAAGGGCAAGGACTTGGCAGCAACAATAATGGTATAGTCGAACCAATCGAAGACAGTGGTAAACATCCCAAAGATCGAAGAGGCTTTGGATACTATGGTCAACAATAAATGTTTTCAACAACCTTTCAACAATCTGTTCACTGGCATGTATTTATTTATTCATACTGTATATTAAGTAAATTCATAAAAGTCAAATTCGTCAAAGGTCTCAATAGTGTGAAATGATTGGATGTCTTCCTCTTTGTATTTGCGATTACCGTTGCGAAGTACAACGAAGACAGTCATTCCGCTGGCACGAGCAGCCTTGGCCTTGCGCGGACTGTCGGTGAGGTAGAAGAGATTCTGTGGCTCACGTTCACTCAGTGAAGAGATCACCGAGATATATTTGCGCGTGTCGTACTTGTAGCGGTGATGAGCGTCGAAACCACTGGTGATCCACTCCCACACATCGCCTTCCGTGGTTGAACTCAGAAACAGTTTCTGCTTCTCTACTGGGCCAGAGGCAAAGGTGTAGATCTTGATGTAGAATGGCTCCAAGTGCCACTTCTTCAAGTTTGGAATCACATCAGGAAAGATGTGCGGACGTAGCTTCTTAGTGGTGTATCTAACAGATCAAATGACGGTGAATAGTCTCAACATGATAATTGACTTACCCATCGGTCCAGACAAGATTGTAGAGTGGGTCGAGTCCTTGCATCAAACTTTTATCTGAATTTTCTTTTCTAAAGTTGATGTTGTTTAGAATATTCAAAATACAGCTTTCCTTGCAAGTAGGATCATACTGAATAAGCGGCATTTCTGGATACTTATTTATGATTTCTAAGTTTTGATTGACAAAATTTTCAAGACAAAGTTTTGTTTCTTCATCTTCGAAGTGTGTAGTCAAATAATCTTTAAGATTATCATCAATGTACTGATAGAGCACTTCTCGGAAATTGTACGAAGTCAACACACCCCAGATGTCGGTTAGGATTTTAAAGGGCTGTCTAAGATGCAGTTTTGAACCAATTCGCTCAATGCGTAGAGCTTGAATCTTAGGCTTTATTATGGGACGTAGAGTTTCAACTGACGGTTTACATCTTTCCTCACTCATAACAAACATAATCGTCTTGGTTTCGGCATTTTCCTGTGATGTATCGCGTATTACCTTTGGTGACGGTTCCTTCGATGCTGCCTTCTGTTCGGCAAGCAAGAGCCTCTCGGCCAACACTTGGTTTATTTGGTCAAATGACTTTGACTCGTTGTTTTGCTCATTTTGCTCCTCCATGGTTCAAACCGAATTTTACCAGTACTTCAACTTATTTCTAAGAAAATCAACAACTTTATATAATTTTATTTAAATTAGACATTAGCCAAATAATTAAATTATCTACAAATTTTTAAAGCAATGCTTATAAAATCACAAAAAAAGAATTTAATAACGAGTTGGCTTGATGACAATACAACGACTATAGTGCGTTGTACCTATGAACCAATTTATGCTATGGACAGTGTTCATATGCTACTTCTTAGTACTGCTGCTGTGTTACATCATCTGTCATCTGACCCACACCGCTCAGTTTCAACAATTGATTGTTCTTCTTTGTGTGGGATTCATTCAAATGTTAGCCGGGTTGATCTTGTTCAAAGCTAACTCGTGGGAGAGCTTCAAAGAGCTAAAGGGTGTGATAGCGCTAGTGCCAACGTTGATGGATCTCAAGGGTAATGTGGAGATCTCGATGGCATCACGTCTCTCCACATTGGCCAACACAAGTAATCAGATGAAGACCATGACCAGCATGGTCCAGATGGTCAAGCAAAACATTGTGCTAGTGCAGTGTCAGGTGACCATCGTTTCGGTGTTGGCAGTGATCACCACCACTCTATACCTTGTGCTCAGCTCCGACTACCAGGTGACATTCTCCAATGTGATGCTTCTGAGCGCCATCGCACTTTCCACTAGCTCCATCACTTGCACATTACTGGGTAAGCCCACTCTTTATCCTGCCACTGCAATTTGCTACTAATCTCACTGATTCGTTGGTACAGGTACTGTGATGATCTTCATAATCAGTTTTCTCAGCAAATCGGGTCATGATCCAGATGACGTTGCCACTTCACTAGCCGCTTCGTTTGGAGATCTCATCACCATTTGCATGCTTGTTTTGTTTACATCTTTCTTCTACAACCTAGAGAACGACTCGAAGAATCTTGCTTCGAACATAACCTGGATCATTACTTTGATAATCTTGTTGATCTTTCCTATTTGTTTATGGTTTTCGTTGAATAATTCTAGCACACGAAACACTCTATTCTATAGTTGTCCGGCATTGCTTTTGTCAACAATTATTTCCTTAGTTTCTGGATTTATTTTTGAAACCTACACCGACAAGTACCAGCAAATGGCGCTGGTCATGCCAATGTTCAATGGCTTCGTGGGCAACTCTATCTCGATCATCTGCAATTTGATCATCACCACTTTCCAACGAATCAATCTGTCAGGCGATAGCACTGAGAGTGTCAAGTGGTTGGTGACACTTAAAGACATCTTCTACAATTACGGTAAAACGCCAGTCAACGATCCAATCTAGTTTGACACCAAGCAACCTAATCTTTCTAGAGTATAACCCGAAGGTATCGACCACGTGTCGGTCACATCTGGTGTATGCCATTGTACCGTGTCAGTTTGGTTACCTTCTGGCCCTACGGTTGATCAATTCAGACTACATTGAAATCACCGCACTCTACGTCACGCTTTACCTAATGTTCAGTGTCATTCTGGTAGGTAAAGGTGAGGGCAACACTGCACTGCTAATACAGCCCAACTTGCTGCCATTTCATCACAGTTGGTCTTGATGATCACGCTCACATGCAACATGATTCACATCGCCTACCGGCTTCGGATGGATCCATGCGAAACGGTGATCGCGTTCACCACTTCGCTCACCGATTTCTTCGGTTCACTGCTTCTCTCCATTTTCTACCGAATCCTCACCGCTGCTTCGGACGATAATGCTCAACTTAAGACCAATAAAGACAGCTAGCGTAGCAACATTTTGGTTTGTCTTTTTATTTGGCTTGGGAAAATAACAATGAGTTCGTCATGTCAGTTGAAAGGAAGGTGATCGTTGAGGAAATGGTGGCTAGCGTCAAGTGCTCACCACTCCCCAACACACAAGTGGAATTGAAATGCAACAAAAATAATACTGAACGAGAGAATCGTGTGCCGTAACAACAGAGAACTGTGTAGCAACCAAAATCATAATAAAAAGTTACCAAAGGTTTGTCGGCAAAATCGATGAACATATAAATCTTTGTTATTCAGAACTAGATAGTAAAAACAAAAAAATATCCATTTTCAAAGCGATATATAATATATATCCATCTGTGAGTAGAGGGTATTTTGTTATGATATTAAAAAGTGGATATGCAAGTTTCATATCAAGAGAGAGAGAGAGAGAGAGAGAGAGAAATGAGTGAAAGAGCATTAAAGTATTCATAAAATAGATAATAAAATAGTTACATAAAATAAACTTGACAAGGCCGAGTTTCTGGTGGAATCGGCTGTCTTGGCATGAATGATGAGTGGATTCAATTTGGCCTCCAACAGTGAGAAATTCATAGGTAAACAAACAATAATTAAAGTAAATAAACATAATTAAGTAGCCAAAATAATAGAAAAATTGACTAGGAATAGAACAAAATTGAGTATTTACGTGATTTAAAAGAATAAATACAATATAATAATAAAAACAGGTAAAGAAAAATAAAGTTGAAATCGAAGATGCGCGATCACAAAAATGATGGATGATGTATTCGAGTAGCTGCATTTGGTAGAGTTTGTCATCGATCAAGGAGTATTCTCGAATATATATGGTATATGTGAGCTGCTTGATTCTAGCTGAAATTTTCACTTTCCACTTTCAGTAAGGAGTAAAACGATTAAATGCTCCGCGATATGCAACCTTAAGACAAGTTGGGTTAGATGCAATAATTAGATAGGAAGAAGCAGTGAAGAGTGAAACCTACCCCGTAGCCCGTGACAGGGCCAATTCCGTGTCCAAGATATGGCTCTGCAAACTCTCTGCCATAGCTGGTTGTGAGTTAGTGGTGAGTCAAAAAGATGATCAAGAAAGGAATGCGATTGCAAAACTTACCCTCCAGTGGCTGCTGCAGCCATGTATCCCGCAACTGCTGCCGGATTGGCCTGAGCTGCTGCAGCGGCTGCCGCATAAGACCTAGCAGCAGCAGTGTATGCTGCGTTGGCCGCGTACGTCGCCTGATGGTTCAAATTGAACGAATGAGCTAAATGCGACAAGTAAGACCTCTCTATCCTGCTTACAGGTAGTTGAAATCTTTCAGTTCCTCCAGCAGCAGCAGCTGCTGCGGCGGCGTATGTTAAGAAAGGGTCCTGGTAGACTCCTCTTGCCAGCAAGCTGTAGTAGCGTGAATCAATATATCAGTACAAGTGATGAAACTAGACACAACCCGAACCCCTGTTATGTTCAAATTCATTTATATTTAACTTTCCTCATTTGTGGCTCACTCCACTGGATACCGGAAAAGTGAAAAATGAGACTCAATATGTTTGGCTGGCAACTGAAACCGCGATATCTGCGTTGTACTGCAATTGTACTACCCGTGTCCAAGCCTATGCTGGACCAACGGGCAAAGTAAAATATAGTAATCAATCATCATCTTGGATTAGCAGCGAGTCATAACCAATGATTTGGAGTGAGATAGAAGTGTTGGTGAATACGAAGCAACATAGTGTGTGATGGGAAAAAGCGCACGCGCAACCAAGCACTAAATAATAGAAAAAGAGGTGAGAGCGCGCGCGTGTTGGTGCTGGCAGTAATTGCAGTAGACTCGAGCAATGAACCGATTTCAAGTGTGAAGACATAAACATTCATCAAAAGCAAACCAAATAACAGAAAAGTTTAAAAAAGGTTGTAAACATTAAGTTTGACCATATCATAGCACTATTAGTAGAAAGAACAAAAGAGAACAAGGCATTCCAGTGGAGGCCGAGACAGAAGCATCACAAGAAGTCGTGCAACCGAGCAAGCACAGGTACACTAAGAGGCTCGGCATTGCTCGGCAAACCGCGACTCTCGTGGGTGTTGGTTAGAATTAGGGTACCGAGTTTATGGGGGAACGGAAAGGAGATGAGCAAACAACTTACGGGGTGGCAGCATAACCATGCAAGGTGGCAGCGGCTGCGGTGGTTAGTGGCGAAGGGTGTCTTGTCAATGTAGCGGCCAGTGTGCTCGCCCGCGTTCGCCCGAGTGTACCCCTTTGGATCGCTACCCCGCGAAGGGCTGCCACTAATAAACAAACAGTCAGTCATCGTAACCAACAGGCAAGAAACGATTATTCACCAAGCCCAACGAAGCCTGACAAGACAGAGACAGAGACCATGTGCAGAGACTGAGAAAGCAGGCACCCAAGAACATAAACATTACGAGCACACTACTTGAAACCAAGCAGCTTCAACTGAATCGCGCTCGAGTGAGTCAGACAGAGACGAGGTGCATTCTTGGTCGCTTTCGCGCGCCAACTAACACATTATCACATTCTACTCTAGTCTGAATCACTCGATTTTCACACAATTATATGCATGCGCATTTGCTTCATTACACCAAAGATTAGTTGTTACAATGCACTAGAAACGATTGTAGTTATTGATAAGTTTTGTTTATGCAATAAATATTTGTTCAAGCAAATTGATTTCCATTGATCCATTGACAAGGCATTTCGCGACTTTGTTTTTGTTAAGACCCACCCTTGGCTAGTGGTATGTGTAATTTGGGCAAAGCCCTGCGTAGTGTCACGCGCACGCCACCGCGCCTCAATTTTGGTTCAGTTTCAGTGTCCAGTTGGAAACTCGACAGTTTCGGCGCATCCACTAGCTATGCCTTCTTGGCAGGTATCTGGCAATGATGCAGCGATTGGGTAACCCAACACTATGCCTCTGCGAAATGTTGCCTGCTGCAAAACTCTAGCTACGA
>DVQH01001305.1:0-13472 GCA_018231625.1 Papilio phestus | reverse complement strand
CATACTAATATTATAAATGCGAAAATTTAGATGGATGGATGGATGTTTGTTAGAGCTTGTAGCCTAAATTACTGAACGGATTTTGATGAAATTTGTTATAGATGTGAAGGATAGTGTGGAAGAACACATAGGCTACTAACTTTTGTTTTTTTATTTATTCCACGCGGACGGAGTCGCGGGCGAAAGCTAGTTATATATAAAAGTACAGTCAATGGTAAAAGTTTATTTAAAGAAAATAGAAATGTACATAAGTCTACGTGACGGATATGTTATGATACCTCTTAGTTATGAAACAGAAAATTAATGTAACTAATCAGTCTAACTGTGAGAAAAAAAGTTAAACCCGTTAAAGAAAATAACAATTTTGTTAATGTGCTATATGAAAATAGATTTATGTATCGTTTTCATAACAAAAACTAAAAAAAAACCCTTAACGAAGTCGTACTTTTAGGATCCAGTAGATAATTCCTTAGTTTCGGATTTCTATAGTGCCAACCCATGTCATTATTCATTACAATACTATAGCCCATTATTTTCTACTAAGGGGGAAACTATCTCTAGTCGTATTGTGATATAGGTGGTCATATAACAGCAAAGCGATAGCTCCTTTAAATCTTTCCAAGATAAAAACATTCTTGTTAATTTTAACATAATAATGGTATACGTAGTCAACAGCTAACGTGTAGATGTGTAGAACTTAACTACAGCGAGGTATTGAGTGAAATTTATAAACAATACAGTCAACGTACAGTCAGGTACAGTAACGGTGTACCTTATTATTTCGAGATAGGTACTATATTAGCATGTGTTAAACGCTTCTGTTTATGAGCGTACGTTTCGTTCAATAGGCGAGCACCGTTGAGAGATTTATTTCGTACATATGCCGCTACAAATTCAGATAATAGTATTTCAACGGTGCGTTCCTCTCGATCTTATTGTTAGTGAGATTGATTTTAATAGTGTAATTTAACTATTATCAAGGCTTTCATAGAGACGGTTTATGTAATGAGGTTTTACGTCATCATTGTTTACTTTTTTCTGTATTGAAAGTTTGTAGCTTATGTATCACTAGCTTACACCCGCGACACCGTCCGCGCTATTCATGTGTTCTTCCAGGCTATTTTGTACGTCATCGAATTTCATCGAGATCGGTTCAACCGTTTTAGCTACAAACTCTAATAAACATCCCTCAATCCACCCATCAAAACTTTCACATTTATAATATTAGTATGGTTTGTGTGATAAAAATTCTAAAGAAGTTGTAGTGACGATAGTTTTAAATCAAGTCTTGTAGCGGCTTGTTAGATGTTGAAAAGTATGATGTCATTTGAATCATGTTCTCCTAAAATTATCGTAATGTTTTAAATTAATTTAAGAAGAATTTTTAAATTATTTAAGTTAAGAAAGTTGTGATATAAAAGGAGTGCCGAACAGCAGCATAACCGTATTCAAATATCTCGCAGATTGTCGATTGTTATCGTCACGTGTCGCAGCACATTGATTTCACCTAATCAGATATCGATTTTTATCAGTCGAGTTAAATCGTTGAAAAGAAGACATCTTTATCTACATCTGGGTCGTTAATTCTCTGCAAACTCTCGCCCGAAGCGGATGAAACGATTTAAAAAATATCTTAAACATTCGAAAGGTGATATATTTATATTTATTATATAATTTGCAGTACGCCTGAATATAAAATAGGCTTTCATCTCTTTTAATCCAATCGGCTTGTCAGTAAGATAGCGATCGATATTCGCGATCCCGCTTAATGCTGAAGGTGATACTGTTTCACTTTTGGGATATCGTAACGTACATCTCACACATTTTTACAATAATTTATACGAAGTTATAAATGGAAATGAAACTTGATTCGTATTGTAATTCGATCTCATCTATTGCACTTTCGTTAAAAATAAAACGGAATACTGAACTGAGAACAAAGTTTCTGGTATAACCTGTCTTTCCTAATCTAATCGTCCTGTAATAACTAAAACTAAGTTATGATAATTAATAAGATAAAAACAATATTCAATGTTTTAATAAGTAAATCTATAACAATCAACACGTTTATCTATGACCGCTGGTTCAAATGCAATCAGTGTTATTAAATTTCACTGAAGAGTAATTTAATCAAAGCGATAAATCTAAGTAACTTGTGTATTAATAATTATTACACACAATTAACAACTATGGTAATGGATACAGTCTCGCTCGCTACGACCCGTGCTCTTAACTGTGTGTACACAACTGTACTGTTTAATTTATGAAAGCCAATATATTCGACAGTATATGGAACTCCTTCGCGAGATATATTATTTGTAAAAATAATGAGATTTATCGAGGTTTAAATTGCTTAGATTTATCTAAAACCTGCTAACTACGCCTCCATTCTACTTCTTAGATTTTTCTTGTCTTTGTTATGTATTGCCTTAATCTCTCGTATAAAGTCAGGCAAACCATCTATAGCTGTCAGGAGGTCATTCACGGTAGCCCTTTTACATCAGATGATCCATTTGTCCGTTTGTTATACAGAATAGAATTTTGTGTCTTGAACAGGAAGATTGTGTTTTGATTATCAAGAAATATCCAAGTGGATCCATGGTGGGCCCACTCCAAATTGGGAAACCTCGGATTAAATCACGGACAGCGTACACTTAAAACTTTTTCTGATTGTCTGTACACTTAAGTATCATTGGCTCGGACTCAAAGACGCCGATGAGATCACTGAACATAATGCTGAAGTAAAAACTTTATTATTGGCTAATACCAAGAACACATGAAGTGCACTGCAGAATTTTGCTTAATGCTAAATCTCTCGAAACGTTTTGTGAATCTCTTATGACAGTAAATGTAGACAAAATGACATGCTATAATCGTATGTAATGCAAATGGTTCGATGAAAGCTAACGTAATTTAATAACAATGGAGAAACAAGAAAGATCAACAAAAGTATCGATGTTATCGAATGCCAATCGAGATATATCGGTGTTTCGTAACAGTCCGCCAGTATTTGCGGTGCGATAGCGACATATGAAAACATTAAGATATAAAAGCAAACAGGCCCGCGTGTTTGTCTGCCAAGAAGTTGTTTAAGAGTGTTATGAAACGTGTTAGATTACAAGATAACGTTTCACTTAGGGACAATAAAAAAAACGTATAAGAAAGCGGAAACAAACATCGAGAATATTCTAACGATTGGCTAACATTTACAAATATCTTTACAAGTAATAAAAATACTTTATGTGATATTTTAACAGTACTGCCATTCATTCCCACGAGCGATTACTCGTTGGTGTACTGATTAGTACACCAACTCGAGAAGGACCTATTTTAGGAATTTTTATAATAGGAAGTACTGTTGAATCAAAGCTTTAGTCAGCAAATATTTGAGAATCATCGTGTACAGGACGTGCAGTGCCTTTTTTAAAGTAATGACACATACATCCAAGATAATCCAGGGGGCAATCAGATGACATTTTTGTCTTTGATTCGAAAATCAAGTCGTAGTACGTAGATCATAATAAGATGATGCATTCAAATATGCATAGATTACTTTGTGATTATTAATATTGCCAATAGCAACTTAATTATTAATTAGGTGGAGTATTGAATTTAAATCGCAGAGCTGTTGATGATTGTGTCGAGTGTGAGAAGGTATGCAGTCTATCTCATCCTATGAATTCATCTATATGATATTATCTCCTACGATACGATGATATTATCTCCTACGATATAAACGATTATAAAACAAAAGTTACACTGCTTCTTTGAAAAGATGATGATTCCTTGTTCTATTTCAATAATATCCACATCATTTTTCATCTATTCTTTGAGACCCCTCATCGTTGAAATCAACACTTCATGTTAGGTAAAAAAAGTTTTGTTAGAATTAGCAACGCAACAAAAAATACCTCGCAAGGAAAAAAAACAATAAACTTAACCAAAGCAGAGTCTACCTATCGACTAACTAATATCGTTTACTTAAGAAGTTACAAGTTTGTTAAATTACATTTTACTCCTAAACTTTGCAGCTTCACACCGACACAACCAACCGTGGGCGTTGTTGAAACAATCAGACGAATAAACTAGACAAGACAGTGGGCAAAGGATAATCTTTGAACAAACTAAGATACGCCCACTAAGCGACTGTAATGGAAACCTTTAGCTGATTATCCCATTCATGGACACGTGGATTCGATATTGTCAGAAGCATTAACGTACAGTCTACAAAAAAGTTAACGTCATGAAATAATGTTACTACTGTATGGACCACCAGTGTTTTTCCGTAGCTGGTTGTAACCATAGCAACCGTGGATATGCGAAGAGATGAAACGTGAGTGAGCGATTGCGTCGCAGTCAACGTGAGACTCATGTTATTGTGCTCGCCTAGTTATCATCTAAATGCTTTGTTATAAATGTATTGTTCTATTGCATGAACAAAGTTCTTTTTTTGCAACCGCTCGTTATTTACAATCGTGGTAGCAGAAAAGTTCGTTTGGAGAATGGAGGTCAAGGATCAAGAGCTTTGACCTGTGATAAGTCACGTTTCACGGCCGCAGGCTGGCGCCGCGCTGGTCGCCGGGCGCCGGGCGCCGCATAGCCCGTTTCCGCTCACAAGGGACACCATTCATACCCTATCTTCCGACATCGATCTCTATTATTCTAAGTACATTTGATAAATCAAAGATAGTAAGATCAAGGCTGATCTATATTTGGTATATCGGACCTCGATATGCGTCTCCATATTGAATGCGTATTAAAAATGATTACGATGTATTTTTTTTTAATGAAAGAATAGTCTGAATGGGATTTGAATACATTGTTAGAGGCGGCGTGTTTAATCTCACGTGACCTTTTCCGAGTGGGAGATCGGCTGTCGACATTTTTGTCGAAGTGTTGGACGATGATTTATGAAACAATCGACTGTCTATGTTTGTTTCCAACATAGGTACGAATACGAATACAACTCGTGAGTAGAACTATTGAATAGCACGTACGCTGGGATGTTAGTGGGTGGACGAGCGTCTGCACCGCACTTTACAATTCAATTAACATAATACGATAAATGTCAACAGATCAAAGCTATAAAAGCGTAATGGCAAATAATTAAGTTTTAAAGGACATATTAATACAGCTTTATTGCTTGTAATAAATTGAAGAATGATTTTTACAATTAAATGAATGATTTAATATTGAAAGACGGGACTGTAAATTCATTTAATTGCAATGGTTATTTACCTCTAAGTTGAGATGTTTTGAAGTCAGTCGTAGTTAGAAAAAGGGGCTCATTTGTATATTTGTCGTCTTTAATGAATATTTATTAAATAGGTAGTTACTATATTCAAACGCAAGAAGCTGAAGCAATTAACATGTTTAGTTCCATATAAGTTTTATAAATATACATAAGTTTGCAACGTTTATTTTACCGTAAAAGGCGAGTAAAAAATCTAGATTACAGTTTAAAATAATTTATGTTAAATATTAATTAATAATTTGTCGGAAGCTCTTCGTTCCGAACAATTAAACGGCCAAACGCACGAGTTTGTAATAGACGAAATTTAAATATTTATTCTTTTAATTACATCTCCTTAATTTATTGCGCCGCCAAAGAAAATTTATTCATTTTTTATTCTCACTTACTATAATTTCAGATTAAAACTTTAATTATACAAAAACTAATTATGTTTTTAAGTTAACACTTGTTTAATTAATTTGCATAGAGAATTTTTATAACTGGCCAGCATTCACGTGTAATGTAAACTTTGCACTATTAAATTAATAGATATGTTAAAGTTGTATTATCTATGACACAATCAGCACGGCGATTACGATTTATTTAGCTGTAAATTGCTATTTGCCTTGCGATTCTACTGCGATTCTACCGTTTTTTTCCTTGCAATTGGTTTCATTACTAGCACTAGATGCGCCCCGCCTTCGAACTGATATTAGACATTGTATAAATTTGGTTTTTTTTTTATCGCAACATATGACTGTACATATAAATTTGTCGTGAAACAATTTAATCATGGTCATTACTAATCATACTAATATTATAATTGTGAAAGTTTAGATGGATGGATGTTTGTTAAAGTTTGTATCCTAAACTGCTGAACGGATCTCAAGGAAATTTGACCTACATGTAGATGATCGTTTGGAAGAACACATGGGCTACTTGGTTTTGTTTTTTTAATACCACGGGGACGGAGTCGCGGGCGAAAGCTAGAATAATATATTTATGGCAAGAAGATATTCAGCACAGATTGTGTTCGATCTAATGGTATCATCGGCTTCTCGGAGTTGAGTTTCGAAGCTCTCGTTCGCACCGAAGAAACCGGCCTCTTGCCGTAATGCACGAAATCTGATTTTTATCTACAACACTAAAGTGAGACAACTGCTAAAAGACTGTGTGATAACAATCGAGTTTAGATAGATACTTTTCTGTCTACGTAGATTTTTTTTAGTATTATGAGGATAAGACACTTTTGTCTTGCGAGAAAATAGTCGTAAAATATAGCTGACACTGATTTTACCAACCACTGTGAATGAGGACAGAAGAATAAGGATTTGTAATGAACGTAAGCCTTCACGTAATGAATTTACGGAAAGGAGCCACGAGATTGAGTAGCTGTTTTAGTTTGCACAGACGTCTCGTCGCTTGTTTGTTCACTTAAAAGTGCAAACACAATTTCATGAGCGCTCATTCAAATCGCGATGAAGAAAACGCAAAGAGCAAAGAGGTGTCTGTTTGTGATATTTGTTTACACCTCGTTATCTCCAAGCATGAGTTAATGAGTTATTAAGTAGTGGCGCAGTATAGGTAAGATAGCAGGAAGTAATTTACACGAGCTAAAAAAACAGTTGTCATTATTGAGATACAGTATTCATCATTGTTTCATGTTTTTTCCGTTGTATCCGTGATAAATTTATGTATAAACCCATTGTTATATGGTATGTCTTACTGTCAGTAGATAATACAAAACTTAGAACCCTGTAAGAGAATTTCATGAGGTTGTTATTGTAGTGACGGCAGGCGACGACGGAACGCGGGGTGCTCGCGGCTTGTAGGCGAAAAATGCAAATCCTAGCCGTTTCACTTTAGGACAATGCGGCTGGAGTGTTGCACGTCTTGTAAACAGCTCGGACATGGTTCGTTGTACTGCTTTTTTGGGTAAACGGTTGCCGTAAACGGTGCTGCATAGGCCGCCGCAGAAATACCTCCCGGCGGCACGATGCGGCGCCCGCGCCGGCCGTCGCCGTACATGGCTCGCGCCCGCGTGAACGCGACACAGCGTTGTAAGTTATTTCCAAATCACGTAACTACACCATTTTAGTTTACAGTGAAATTTGCGCAGTTCTGTTCGGCACAAACATGGCCGGAGCGTAAGTTATGGTGCCGATCGTACGATTTTTTGTTTTATCTTCGAACAAGATACACTTTTCATTTTATAACTTCAATTCGAGCGCTAGATGTTGTGCGTTAAGATTGTGCTCTAACATTAACATAGAGAGCGCTGCGAGTGTTGAGATGAAATTATATTTTATGGAAAAGAACATTGAATCGGAGCCAAGGCGGGTTGCATTTTCATACCACGACAGTTATGCGAGCGAGCGCCGCGAGTGCCCATCGATAACAATGATACTGCGGCCTCTCGCTCCTCGTTCCCCTCATCTCCTTGCGCCATAAACAATCATCGTCACGATCATTACAAATATAAGCTATAAATTGGTGCAACGCCGGCAGGGAGCTTGCTGCTCGGCGCCTCATGCATTTGTAATAAGGACAGTGTCCTGTCCCTGCGTTGCCGTACTCAATGAAATGACTGCAAGTCGCCGTCATGTCGGGCCGCAGTCGTAGCTAATTTCAACTGTTGCCAATTAGACTTTGCATTTAACATGGCCAGTAAGTAGCAACCGCTTTACATTTCATTAACTTCATGGTTGAAAGCAGACAACGTTTCTTAGAAAATGTAGTTTTCGATATATTTTCACACTTTGCCATTGACGATGTACTATCTACTTATTACTTATTCTACCTATATTACTGTCAAATCTTCGTATTTATAATATTGTTATTCTATCGTATTTTAGCATATCAATCAATGTTTACATAATTTGTTAATAATTCATTGATTGTAAATATTATTAGGTCATGAAATATTAATAGAATCCGTTCGGTTTTTGATCCAGATAACGGAATCGCAAACAAAATAAAACAATGGTATCGATGTTATCTCGAGTTTGTTTGAACCGCAAGTGGGTTAACCGTTAATTAGGTCGAGTATTTTATTAGCGACCGAACTGCTTTATTGATTGCCAGCTCTACTGAACAATTTAAAAATATCTTTAACAAAGAAAAACCTTTGATGCTTATAACCAGACGTGTCTAATTTGGACGCCGACGTTTAAAAAGAAATTATTTTTGTATTATAAAAGTTTGAACTTGCTGGCATACTTACAACTCTTGACGCACCGTCAGATCTCGAGGTGACAGAAGTGACACAAGTGACACAAGTGACACAAGTGACACAAGTGACACAAGTGACAGGAATGACAACGCGAGGTACTGTCGGCGCATCTTTTGTTACGTTACCCGTCGCGCGTCACTTTAAAATAGTTTCGGTAATTTTTACTTACTACACTTCGAGGTCAAGGTATTGGTGTTTATTATAATAGAATATTACGTATGCTCCTTGTAGTGTATTTTTAAATTACATGTTTTAACGTTTTTTTATGTAATTTTGTAAATTCATATCGAAAAGCAATCGCTAGCAAAGAAATGCACCAAATATTAGATATACATTTGTAAAATAAAAATTAACTCTATATTTGGTTTTCAAAAGTTTATGTTCGGTTTTAAATATGATTATAGTGAATAGTATGATTAAGATTGTCACTTCTGTCTACCCTCAGTTAGAAGAAAAGCGAGATTTTTTTTAATGTCATCATCTTTCATTCACAGAAACTATCTCTCGAACTTTTCTTCATCGAAATTCTTGAAAATTATTTTGAACGCGATTATTTATAAAAATCATGTAACACGATATTTATGACAGCTTAACGCTTATTTTTGCATTCATATGATTCGTGAGTCACGTAGAAATTTTAAGACATTACAGCGCTAAAGATTTATTAGTAGAGTCCCGTAAGAATTTTCTAAATCTCCACCACGATTAGCATTACTCACGATTTGCGAGTAAAAATAGGAGAAAGCCAACACAAACTGCCATTAGCAAATTAGTTAATTATCCAATCTTCCTTGTTCAACTCATAAATAGGCAACAGTTGTGTTTACTGAAAACAACAATTTACTTGGTAAATGCAGTATTTATTTGCCTTACATCCTTAATAATTAAGATTCGTTTAGAAAAAAAAAGGAAATTTGAATAAAACATTCAGGTGAGTAATATTTCATTTATCTTTTTTCAGTGTCTTCAAAACAAATAATTAAAAGTTGCCAGTATTTAAAATATTCCAATTTTTATTTGTATAGTTACAAGTTTAAATAGGAATTTTATTGCATTACTTATCTATAAAACTCGTGCAACATTTGCCTGATCAACATAATGCTCCCTTTAACAGTCATGAATATGTGGAACTCGATAAATATATGTAAAAACAGTATTGGAATCTGCTTCTAGCATTAAAATGCGTATTACACGATGTCTTCGTATCGCATAGCTGGTCGGGTACAACGATCTAGGTACATTACCGATAAAGTCGAGTAACTTAGTGGTCACATCAAAGCGAGCGAGCCACTTATCACGTGTGTTACTTTTGTTTTGGTATTGCGCTCCGGTTCCGCGATAGTTTACGTGCCGTCGACCGTTAATCGTCGCATCAATAAACTGGCTCCTGGCTACGAACGCTAATCTAAGGGCAAATGGATTTCCACTGCTCATGCTCACCCACACACGATGTTCCCCTAAGTATAGTTAACATCTATCCAAGCTTGTTGGAATTGAAACACAGTTCCTGGAAAACCATACGTTATTGTAGTAAAGTTTTTGTTATACTACATGAATTATTGATGGTCGTATACCGCGGCGTATTCACGGTATCAATCGGGCACGTAGTCGTCGCAGCGGCGCCCGGTTACATCATACGATTGGAAAACTCGCTGCGTTTGAGAGGCCTAAAGATTTTAGGTCGAGACTAGACTGCGAATGATGCCGGATTTAATCAGTCGCCTCACGTCCTCCGAACTAAACGACGCTTTCGAAAAATTTAAATTGACACAAAACGACATTAATGAGTCGATCACCGAGAAAAGCTTCGATTCCGTTGGACTAGCACTGGTTGTCGTGTGTGTGCGTGTGTACAGGGTGTACCTATACGTAGTGTGCGCGGGCGCCGAGCCGAGCCCGCCCGAGTCAAAGGTGCCCCGGCGCCGGCGCCGGCGCAATGCGTCCTACTCGTCTTTTGCGACCGTATATAGGGAGAGCAGTATTTAAAATCTCTTAGACGTAATTAAAGTCAATATCAATGCGGACGTCGCCAAATTCATTAACGTTAATACATTAGCGACAAAACATTTTGATTAACGTTAGATATTACGCGTCGGCCTTGAGTTTAATGTATCGCTTCAAAGGATTAAATGTTTCCGATCGTTTGGCATTTGCTCGATCGAAAAATGTTCGTAATGAAGCATATTTATTGGTACTTCGTTATACATATATTACATTTGCAAATACCCTAGGCCGCTTCATCGCCACATTGGCGCCATTTGCCAATAAATTTAGGGCTGTCTCGGGCATTAAATGAATTCACAGATTGAATTATGAATGTCGGCGGAGCGGCGCGCGGCGTGGGGTGTGCGGCGTGCGGCGTGCGGCGTGCGGCACTAGATCACGATCCTCTCAATGTATAATAAACAGGTCCGATCATCAAGCAGCCTCCCAGACGTCACGCCGTAGCCGCACCAGATAAGCTCATATAACCTCACGTTTTAGATATATGACTCGCGTCGCTGATCGTGACATGCTGTTTACGATATTAGTTTATGTTCCTTACCGTCTGCGGTATTAAACCATTAGCGCTACTGAAGAAGTTGCGATATACAGGATGATGTGTTCATGTAAGAAAATCGTGTCGATGAAATTCATATGAACACTATCGCTTAGTAGGTACCAGATACAAGTAATACACATTTATAATATTTAATAACTGCATTTTGCAATGGAAATATAAAAATAGCAAAAGCAAACAATGAAATAGAAAATGTTATCAACGATCGTACAGCAATAAATTCAAATACAATTAATGTTGTAATAAGGCAAAGGGATAACAGACATCAGTAGCGATAAGGGGAATGTAAGCGCCGCGCAAAATGTCACCGATCCCGCTGTTCCTCTATTTTCGTCGAGAGTAAATCCAATAAGAAAGCTATGCAAAGAACAAATGCTGCGTCGTTGTCGCTGTCTAGACGCCGGTCCTGTTACGATGGAATAACACTGGAGCGAGGCGGGCGCGGTGGGTCGAGGTCCCCGGCCCGCCCCTCTCCTGCGTCATACAAGCAATTGATTTAGCGACATGTTTTTATAAGATACTCGATGGAGTCGGCCGCCGGGGAAAGTGTCGATATACCTATTTATGTACATGTGAAATTGCCTATGCCATGTTCTATTTGTTAGCACCGCTTTAGATATTTGAGCTCGACATCGTCGCACACAAGCGCGGCTTAATTTATTACCTTTAGTTCATTGCAGATAGGCACGCAGCGCTCGTACTTCTGATATAGACTATTATTACATTTCCTTGAATAATAAAGTGTAAGAGATTTATTTGTGTTGTTGCAGCGCCTGATATCGTGCAGGAGGACAGTCCGACCGTCGTCATCACCGGCGGCGAGGAGGAGGAGCTAAGCATGAAACGTAAGCACTATTATTACATAAATAATTATAATCGACAAGTTCAGCCTTACGTCATATTAGAATTCGTACTAAGTACTACAATTATGACGCTAGAGTACTTAATATAGCTGTATTGTCTTTGATTCGATCGCTCCTTATAAATAGCGGCCACTAAAAAGTGTGTATTTTTTTTCATTATAGGTACGTGTTGTATTATGTGTTACAGATTTTGGAGCTTTATTAACTGGACGATCCCCTTTATGTATACGTCGTGATGATATGACGGGGGTGGCCGTCGCCCCCGGAGTGGCAACCGCTCGGTTCACTTTCCGACGTCGCCATCTATTCTGGTCCGTAATCCTGGGACCTTCAATCGTAACGCAACCACGCTCGTTAGCCTTCCTAGACAGAGGAGGAAGAATGCTACTCGAACACCCATTGAAAAGATCACCCGGCATTCACGCGACTTACGAAGAAAAAACTGATAAGGTTCGTTAAAATACCACTTTTATTTTAGAGTAGAGATGGTTTATTTTCATTTAATGTGAATCCGGCACATGACAAGTTCTTGTGTATTACGGTGTACCTACCTCCCGTCTTTTGTTTGTGTAATCCAACATCACAACGCACGATACTTTTGCAACATATTTGCCTTGTCATTCATCCTTTTATGGCGCCCTAATGTGGAGGACATTTAAAGAAACGTAATTAAAATGCCATTTAGCACAGTGGCGCCGGCGCCGGTGTAGAATTTCAATGTGTTTTTTTGTCTGTTTGCCTGTACATCGAGTGATTGTTTTTAGCTGTGCGGTGTATGGCGCCGGGTACCGCGGGAGTATAAGCGGTTGCTAAGAGATGGGTCTCTCTACGTGGCCTTGATCTGGGGCGCCGAGCGAAATAACTCCATGGACAAGGCTTTAAGTGGACGAATTAATAGGTACGTCTACTGCCAACTGATAGATTAATTTGTTAAACGTATGTACTTTGATACTTTTATGTTATGACTGTTCCTTATTGAAGTTTTTTTTACTCCCTAAGTTATTAATTAACAACTCCAATCGGTAATCGTGTAAAATTAATATTAAAAGTCACACGTAATCACAAATTTTGAAACACAAACCTTGTTAAGAAACCAAAACTTGCACATCAATATCAATATTTTGCATCTAAATAGTTCCGTAACACATATTATAATTTGCTAGGTATCCAGCACTATCTACGGAGATGTTCACAACGCTATTAGAACCTGAACATCCACCGGCGTCCATCGGTAACGGCGCCTGTGACGACTACAGCACGCTGGGGCAGGAGGGCGGTTGGTGGGGCGGCACTGCAATCGTTACAGGGGCCGCCGGAGCAGCGCCCAGCTTGCACCTCGCCATCATCTACAATGGCATATTCACGCTCAGTGCCAGAGATCAATCTGTCAGAGTCTTGCTGATTTTACCTGAACGGAATCAAACTATTATTGACGAGGTGTGTACTACATTTTAATGTTGTAATCTATAAGCGTGATGAATGGTAATTAAATGTGATATTCTCATAAGCTAGACCGTTTTCTGATTACTACAAATCTATCAACAGAACAAGTCTGTTCGCAATAAAGTGTAACACACTTAACAT
>DVQH01001304.1:0-13480 GCA_018231625.1 Papilio phestus | reverse complement strand
TTACTTTTTAAATACGCTCATTGCGACACATGAACACCTGACACTTACATAGTAAACTATAGTACAACACTACTCTGATCATTCTCTAAACTGGGTTAGCTGCTTCAACAATCTAGAGAAAATGATAGTGCTGTAAATTTATTATTATTATTATTATTATTATAATTGATTATACAAGCTATACATTTGGGGATTTGAATACCCTCACTCGACGCATGAACATTACTTACCATTAAAATGTCACGCATAGCCTTAAGCAAAAAACTTTGTTTAATTATAAATTATTTTTATAAATTTTTTTAACATAGTTGCAAATCAACGACATAAAACCGCCAATCATTTACGATTGCCTTAATGTTTAAAAAAATCAAACGGAGATTATTTGGATTCTCAAGTTTCTCAAGTTCCAAAACGATCTCTCGGCACAAGATATCTTCATTTTATTCATGAATGCAGCAGTTTCCAGTTTAAGTTCTCTCACGCATATTATTTACTGATCACGACCCAAATAATTGCAATATCAATCAGGTATTATTAATAATATATATAATTTATTATTGTTTCTTGAGTTCACACAATTTAATCCCTTTACAGTATATCAACAAGTAGAACAACAACCTTCATGGAAAACTTCAAGAATCAATTTTATTTATTTTTTACATTTCAAATCAACGTGGTAAAACCGCCAATCATTCACTTTGACCCTAAATTTGGAAACAATTTGAAGAAAATTTAATTTAGAATTGGTTGCTTAATCCAGTCTATCACTCTAAACAGATCTAAACCAATAACATATGATAAAATAGAAATATTAATCAGAAAGCATCACTAGTTGTGATAGCGCCAATATGTCCATCGGGAATGCAACAATCATTAGTCAAAAATTACTAAACAATCCTCAAAAATGAGATTATCAAAGACGAAGAAGAAAATTGTATTCGTTATATCTCTAGTTCACATAACGGGATTGCGGCCAATAATGATGAAGAATTGTTAGATATTAAGGATGGACACAACTGCAAGTTTGCTATATAATATTTCTCATTAAATATCAAAATATTTCAGTCTAGCAAAAGATCGCTTGAGCACCCTCACAACTGCCAATTTTTTATTTCCGAGGAAATTTCAGTGGCATTTTACAACATTTTAAGCGAATACGCAACTCAAAATCAAAACATCGTTTCTCTTGATGCGACTCGACTCGATGAGCTTCAAGCAGAGATTATTTAGATTCTCAAGTTCCTAAAAGACCTCTCGGCACAAGATGTCTTCATTTGATTCATAAATGCAGCAGGTTCCAGTTCTAGCTCTCTCACGCATATTATTTTTTGGTTTCACGCAATTTAATCTCCAAACAGTATGTCAACAAATGGAACAACAAACTTCATGGCAAACTTCAAGAATCAATTTTTATTCATTTTTTACATTTAAAATCAACGTGATAAAACCGCCAATCATTTACGTTGACCATAAGAGAAGATTATTTAGATTCTCAAGTTCCTAAACGACTTCTCGGCACAAGATGTCTTCATTTTATTTTGCTGTTGAATCACGGTTAGTTGGAATCACTTCACCGTGTTACGCAATGGAATAGGCTATATTGAAAAAAACTTAATCCATGGAAAAGCTCTCCGTTTGTGAACGAAGCTAAAAGTTCAAAAATTTAAGATTAATGGAATTAAAATACACAAAAATTTTCGAACAATCGTTGGATTAATGAAATGAAACCAAAAAATCAATTTTTTGTTTAATTATTGGAAATTTTCTCTTTTTTTATTGATCACAAAGCAAATAATGAAAACATAATCAAAATATTGTTTCTTTTGATCGACTCGACTCGAGAAGCTTCAAGCGGAGATTATTTAGTTTCTCAAGTTCCTAAACGGCCTCTCGGCACAAGATGTCTTCATTTGATTCATGAAAGCAGCAGGTTCCAGTTCTAGCTCTCTCACGCACATTATGTATTGATCACGATCCAAATAATAACAATATTAATCAGGTATTATTAATAATATTTAATTTATTATTATTTTTGGGTTCACACAATTTCATCTCTCAACAGTATGTCTACAAGTGGAACAACAAATTTCAATCTTCTTGCATCTGATCTTTATTTCTATTCGCATCTTAAAGCGCTGTTGAGTTATATTTACTTTGTCAAATAATTTATAAATATTCCAAAGAGTTAATTTGTAAACAATAAATAAAAAATAATTTTTTAAAATATCATATTTTATCATTTAAAATTTTCATTCTTTGCATTTGGTAATAAATTTTTCTTTTAAACCACAATTTTTTTTATTAAAATTCAATTTTTCTACGTGTTTTGATTTGATCGATTCAATTCGAGAAACGCCAAAGTTGTTTAAGTCAAATAGTAATAGAGAGTGAACGACCTTTGGTTTGTTTGTTTGTTTGTCGTGTTATCACTTGTTTCCCATAGGACTAAACATTTCCTCATAGCGGCAGTGATGATTGCGCACTTTCAAGCTTAAATGAACGTTATTAATGTTATTAATGTGAGAGCCAACAGTCCGCTTATGCTAAACAGCCAAAACAGCCAACCTTTAACTTTCAACCTAAACAAACAAGTGAGTTCAAATTAGAGTAAAATTTTAATTCAAATGTTACAAAGTGAATATAAATTTTTACTTAATGTTAAAAATTTATATTCACTTTGAACTTAAATTTCGCTTTTTATCAAACGATTAAACTTATTTGGATTTAAATTTAGTCAAACACGCAAACCAAAATCAAAATTTTAACCCTAACGGGCTAGTGATTTCAAAATATTTTTTTTAATTTTTATCCTGCAGAACGCGTGTCAAAATTTTAACCGAAACAAACAAATTATTTCAAAACAAGTTAAATTTTTAACTCAAATGTGTCAAATTTCAAATACGATTCAAAATTTTATTTATTTAGGTTAAAATTTATTCATATATTGAAAACACTTACCGGTTTGGGTTAAAATTTTGCAAAACGTTCCCTGTGTGTATGATTAAAATATGTGTCTAAACATTCAAGGCCAATAACACAAATCAGTGTATGAGAAAGTTCTCAAAAACAAAAATGCTGCTTAAGTTTAGAGTCATAGTTAAAAGCTGCAACATTTGGGTTAAAATATTTCTCTCTTGGTGTGTATGGATAGCGCTGGTGTGCAATACGCACTGTGCATTGCATGTACATGATGATCTACATTGTGCAGCATGTACATGTAGAAAGAGGGAGAGAGAGTGCGCATTGGCATTGGCAGTGGCATTGAGTGCGCCACCGAGCTGTGACTGGCGAGCGAGTATGAGGCACAGGCACACACACAAGTGACTGTGAGCGCCGCTCGGTTAAGCTAAGTGTGTGCGAGTGAGCCAGTGCCAGTGTTACTCAGAGTGCGCCTCTATTGCTTTATGCTGACGTGTTTACTTTTGTGTTCTCGCACTGTTACTTTGTTTTACTGTGTTTCGGATCAGCTCGCAACTAGGTCGTGATTGTGACCGTTTCGTTTTGTTTCGATTTCAGACTACTCGTTCCAAATTGTTAGACGTACCCAGTGCTGTGAAGGTGATCTTTGAAGACTAGCCCAACCTGCGAAAGCGAATATGGCACTCTCTGCGCTTCGTCGACTGATGACCGAGTACAAGCAGCTTACTCTGAATCCCCCGGAGGGCATTCTCGCGGGACCGATCAGTGAGGATAACTTCTTCGAGTGGGAAGCGTATATTGCTGGTAAGCATTGTTGGTTGTGTGATTGCATCACGCAACACTTTAAACCAAATTGGCCAATGTTGCTTCAAGTTTTACTCTTTGAATTTACATTGTAAAGTGAAGCACCGAGAAAGATAGGCAGTATTTGTTTTATGCATTGTGAAAGCTACACTGTTTACAATTTCTTGATGAAAAATGAAGCAAGTAAAACTTGAGGCAACACTGTAGTAATATATAACTTATATAAAAGTAAAAAATAGGACAAGATTAACAAGTTAAAATTTTATTGTCATAATGGCAATTTTTAAACTTATTTTTATAAAATGCTCGGGATTTTCATCAACATCTCTGTAAAATTTGTTTTATGGTTTCAAAGTATTAGTTATAATAACATTAATTTATACCTTAAGAGCAGTAAAGCTATTTTGTAACCGAAAATTCAGTTTTATGTTTTAGTACCATATAGAAGGTAAAACATTACTTGCTTAAGTTAGATAAAGAACACGGTGTTATCACATCACTTATATTAATTATATTTTACTCTTGTAAAGTTGTCCTATGGTGGTCACTGACAAGTAAACCAAACGAACCTGTAACCTCGACTTTAAAATGATTTATATCAGTTGACTTTAAAGTGTAAAAAGGTTTTCTAATGAAACTTTTAAGATGGGAAATTTTGAACTTTGACTTTTGTGATCTATATTAAATTCAATGAGATCAATTAGAGATGTTTAAAAGTCTAAACCCAAAAACTCCTCTCCTAAAGCATAACAAAAAAACCCCTTTACACTTTAAAGTCTACTGACCCAATAATGAGTTCAGTGGAGGTTACTTGTGAGTTTAGAGTGAAGGTAACAATGTATAATTGTCTCTTCTTTCGTGCTTCAAGGTCCGGATAACACTTGCTACGAAGGTGGCGTGTTTACGGCAAGACTTACCTTTCCACCCGATTACCCACTGGCACCGCCCAAGATGCAGTTTGTGTCCGACATGTGGCATCCGAATGTCTACCCGGATGGACGAGTGTGCATTTCGATCCTGCACGCTCCAGGCGAGGATCCGATGGGCTACGAATCGGTCTCGGAACGTTGGTCTCCGGTGCAGTCGATCGAGAAGGTTCTCCTTTCGGTGGTGTCGATGTTGGCCGAACCCAACGACGAATCGGGCGCCAATGTTGATGCGGCCAAAATGTGGCGTGAAGACCGTGAGCAGTTTATGCAACTTGCCGAGCAGACTGTTCGCAAATCACTCAACCTCTAATTGGGGCCACTAGCAGAAAGTTTGTTTCAAAATTTTAACTCAAACGGTCAAGTGATTTCAAAACAAATCTAAATTTTAATTATTGGTCTAAACTTAACCAGTATTTTTGTTCGAGAACTTTCTTATACGCTGGTTTGTGTTGCGGTCTCATTCTAGACCAGTAACACTCAAATCAGTATATAAAAAAGTTCTCGACAAAAAAATGCTGGTTAAGTTTAGAGTCATACTTTAACTCAAATGTGGCAACTTTTGACAATTGATCAAAATTTTGCTTTAATTTAGGTTAAAATTCTGACATATTTTGAAATCACTTACCTGTTTAGTTAAAATTTTGAAACGCGTTTGCAGTGTGCATCACTTTCAAGAAGTTTTGCATGTTTCAACTATAATATTTTACTATACTACCAAAATCCAAACTCCTGCCGCCTTAATCAAACTGACATTCCAAACTGAAATGTGCTTAAACTTGTAGTGCAATGGTTCCAATACTTGTTAGTTAAATATTAATCATCAAAACAAAATTAAATTTTGTGCAATTTTCAATTACAGTGCAATTTTCTGTTATTTTAATATTTTGCTTTTACCTTGTAGTCCAATTAACCTTTAAACCATATAATTAACATACATACTAAACTGTACAAATACTTTGTTATTGTAATCTTTGTTATTCAATTCAATTTAAAACTTTGTTTTCCTATTTTAACTTTTCTTATAACATTATGACCATATTTGGTTATATATTGATTTTCCCAGTTATCTATCTTTCTCTTTCTTGCACTATACTTTCTCTTTCTTTGTTCAAAGCTTTTCTGTTATTTTTGATGCATTTTGATATGTAACAAACTCCAACTTTGACCCACTTTAACCGTTTTTTAATACTCCCCCCTTTTCAATATTCTGGTCAATATATAAGCTCAAATCCGATCTTAATCAATATTTTATAAAATTCAAACTAAACAATAAACAAATTCCGAAACCCAAATTGTTATATTATTATTACGTTAAACTTTTTTGGAACGGCTGACAATGCTAACTTAAAATGCTTATAGATAATAACAAATATTGATTTATTAAACTAGAAGTCATACTTTATTATATTATAATTTGAATAATGGTTATATGCATTGTTTTGTTTTGATTAAATTGGTTATTGTGTTAGTTTTTATCTTGGTATATGTTGAAATAAATTAACATTGAAGTTTAAATATGAAAACTAGGCAAAACAAAATTTAGAAAAAAATAAATGTTATATGTGCGTGTGAACATCAAATATAAACAAACAAGATAAAGTCGCACCAAAAAAATAAGTGCAAATTTTGACATCTTCATTTAGTGTTTTCTAAAATTTAAATTGCAAATTAATGTAATTTTTGAATTTTAATTATTTAATTTGTCTTTGTGTGCGTGTGTGCATTTGATATATTGTAATAAACAAAACACAATTTTTATGGCAATGAATCGTTTCTTGGTGTCTGTGTGTGTATATGTAAAATGTAATTTACTCAAAGTGTTGTTTAAGGATTAAGTAGAAATAACTCTAAACTAGACTAGAATTTGTTTGTTTAATATCGTTCACAAATGTTAGTCGATAATGAAAGCGACAATCAATGCAAATCAATATTAGAAAAAATTCTCAAAGTTCAAACTTAACAAAATTAAAACTCCAAAATCACTCAAAAGTTGCAAACACACACAGGGAAAAGTTGCAAATTTTAGAACTATAACTGAATAGTAATTTTGAAACAAGCAAAAATATTATCCCAAAAATGACTGATTTTACAATTTAAAAAATTAGTTCTTTTTAAAAAACCAACCAGTCTTTCAGTGTGTGATACCTTTATGTATTACACAGCAAAAAGTGGTAAATTTTGATTTAAAAAACTGGTTAATGATTCCTAAACTGATTTAAATATTTTCCCAAGCCTAGCTGGTTTTTGATTCTTGCTAAAATAAAGTTAATTTTGACTAAAATTTTGCCGTTTAAAAAACAAACTAGCCGTTTGCTGTGTGATATGTGCGTTTATAATAAAATGAAAAATAATGTGATATGATATGATAGATAGATAGATTGACTAGTTCAAGTTAGGTTCAGCCGATTGGCTGCTAATGGGCAACTCGGCCATCGATGACGCCTTGGTCTGGCTAGCCAGATTGTCTTCACTAGTTGGCATCGAGTTGCCAAAGTGATGATGACTGGTGTGGGTTCCAATGAAGTATGGCTTGTCCTCCAGTGATGAATCGATGCCCTTGCGGTGAATGGTCAAGTCACTGTCAAAGGTGGCCATCTCGTCCGACTGACTGGTGGTGCACTGGTTGCCACCAATACTGGCTGTGACACTCTTGCTCGAAGCACCACTTGCGCTTGTCATGCGACGATTCACAAAGCGGTAACGTTGCACCAGCTGAGCCTGCTCACACTCCAACCAGTAGGTACGCACTATTCCTTTGCCCTTGTGATCCAAGTTGTATTTTAATAATTAATTATTAATGGTTTTAAAAAAGATTGTTTCATATGTAAAATAATTATTTTTGAACCATACCAGTTTTCTATAGAAAAGTCTGCACTCTGCCAGGAGGTTAACTATAGTTATAACTATAGCTATAACGACAAACTTCTCTAGAGACGTCTGACAAGCATATAACCTTTTTCTCCCTTCTTAACTTACTTCTTTATACTATATTTTGTCTCGTTTTATCTTTTATTTTGTATGCTAGTCATTTGTATTATCATTGCGCCCTTAATCTCGCCCGCGATGACTTGTGGCATTTTAATTTTAATAATAATAATAATATAGAAAAGGGGTTTTAAAGTAAAATCCAAAAATAAAATTTTTAAATAATTCGGACATGATTGTTTTGAAAAAAATAAGATTCGGGTAGAGGATTAAAATTTTTTAATAAATTGAACAAGTTGTTTTGGTGATATAGCACCCAAAATTGTTTTTTCAATATTTTGAATTTTGGACAGGGATAAAACAAGTTTAAATTTGGCAATGGCAGTTTAATTTGTTTGTTTTTAGAAGAGCAAAAGTACCTAATTAATTAATTAAACGTCAAAACTTTAATTTTTTAAAGCATACACAATCGGTTTCACGCTTTTCTTTTGAAGCCACTTTTCTATGGAAACCCGGTATGGTTTATTTGCCCAAATAAGATTCATCATATAATTCAAACACTATACACACTCTAATTCAAAGTGTCGCATATTTATTTTACTTGTTATATTCTCAAGTATGGTGGCAGTTTTCTATGCCTTATTCTATTCTTAGACAATTTTTAATTTTCTGCTACAGTTTTGCTCTGAAACAATTATGTTACTTTCACTATGCTTAAAAATTAATAGCTATTTTAAATCAATTTCAGCTATTATCAACTTTACTTGCATACAATTTTATTTTTTTATTATTATTTATATAAATTTACCTTTAGATAGATATCTCCGCGTAGAATTAATTTGAAAGTTCCAAATTTGTCCAAAATTTGTTTAGTCATCTCGCTAATGTGAATTTTGTTTGCTAAAAAATTAAAAAAAATCAACAATAAAATTTAGAAAAACAAATTCAATTAAGTTATAAAACAGAAAAATTATCATCAAAGCAATTGCAAAAAATTTTCATACGTTCGCCGTGTGACTCCATTCGTGAAGCAGTGTTGACAGTGTCGCCAAATAGGCAATAACGTGGCATTTTAAGGCCAATCACTCCCGCGGCACAGGGACCCGAGTGTACTCCAATACGAACTTTGACATCTCGTTCCGGCAAGTGTTTGATGCGAAACTTTTTAATTTGTTCCAGTATCTCGAGAGACATTCGGGCAATCTGTCGAGCGTGTTCGTTGCCATTGCGCACCGGCAATCCACTGACCACCATGTAAGCATCACCGACTGTCTCCACCTTGTAGACATCATAGCTGGCAATCACCGAGTCAAACATCGTGTAGAGGTCGTTAAGAAAATCCACCGTTTGGATTGGTGTGCTTTCCGCGGCTATCTGAGTGAATTGGACTATGTCGGAGAAGAAGATGGTCACACACTGAAATGATTCCGGTTTCACCGTATTGCCACGCTTCAATTGATCAGCCACGGTTCTGTTTATATATGCCAAATCGAATTTATATTTAAATTATTTGAGTTTGGTTCAAAGAACATTGCCTGGTAAGCATAAGAAAGTGGCTTTAGAAAGAAAAATTCAGAAATTTACCATCCCTTTGTTTTAATTGCTCCTTAAAGTGAAAGTTAAACTAGTAATTTTTTAAATAAAACGTACCATCAAATCATTAAACAAAAGTCAACAAAAATTTAATACTATTGGAGAGAACACATAAAAATTTAAATTTACTAAAAAAATTTAAGTCAAATTTGTTCATTACATTTTTTGTTGTAACTCAAAAATTAAAATTTTTAAAAATTTATTTACAACTAAAAAGAAGTATATTTAACGTAAATTAAATTATAAAAGGAATTATATTAAAACTCTTTTTGTTGCAAAATGAAAATAGTTTTTAAACTAACCGTCTGAAGCCACTTTCCTATGCTTACCAGGTGTTGTTTTTTCTACTCTATACCAACCTTGGAAGCAATTCATGCAGCAAATCTTCACATTTTCGCTTCTCCTCGAAAAAAGCCGATGTTTTTTGCTCAACCAAAATTTCTAAATCGTTAGCGTACTGTTCGAGACGGAGAAGCAAATTCTCGAGAAAACTATTTCCACTACCGCCAATGAACTCCCTGCACAAGGTCATGGAATTAAGATGATCTAATAATCAACTTGAAATACACGCTTACTTAGAAATTTTGCGAATTTGATTGCGAATCACACTAAATGAGGGCCGATTGTTGGCGTTCTCATCCCAACACTGAATCACTAACTCAATCAACTCGGGAGTGCACTCGTGTGAGTCTACATTCGGTCGGTACGGAGTGACACCACCAAGTTTCAGTTGTTGAATGATGAACTGTGGATCAAGTGAAACCACTGAAAACTTGCCATCACCACCCACCACGCGAACAGTCTCGAAAGGTCCACTGCGAGTGATGATTTCCTGCAGTACAATGCTAAAACTGTAGACATCACCTTTTTGCGAACCATGCAACTCGGGTCGACGTTGACGTAGATGCTCGGGAGCAGTCCACAGAAGTGATTCTGGGCAAACACAAATTAACGCATTAGAAACTTATTAGCTAATAACTTTTCATATATAGACAAGATTTTTGCTTTTAATGAAAACCATCTACATTTTGAAACAATTACATTTTTATTATATCTACTAATTTCTTATGAAAGTTTGACATGTATTGAATTCATTTAAGCATGCCCACTTTTTGGACAATTTCGATTCTAACTTTCAATTTTGTACTTATTTTAAGTAAATAAAATGTTAACAGCTAGAGAAAATAGCTTTTAAATAATGTATTATTAAATTACTTAAATTTTAGAATTTAATTGATATTTTTCTATATTCTAAAAAGTTACTATTAGATTTACTTATGCGAGTGACGGTACACAGAAAACTTGAAACCAATATATTAGATTTTAGTTCAACTTAGCGTTTTATTAGGTACTATATAATTTTTCCCTTGTCAAGTTTAATTTTTGTTGTTCAATATAATTTGCATTATATTTTTAAAAAACCAAAGTAAAAATAAAATCTAAAATAGTGGTTTTCAGTTTTCTGTGTAAACAACCAATAGTCAAAACAACAATTTTTTACAAACATTTGGAGTTGCTAGATTAATATACTAAACTTACTATAATTAATCTGATTTGCATTTTGCCGCGATAGATTACGCAAAGTTTGCAAGCCAAAATCCGTCAACTTGACAACAAGCCGTGAATCTATAACGCAATTAAACGATTTAAGTGATCCGTGAAAGCCAAGAGATGATTCGTGAATGAAGAACATTCCCTCGACAATATCATTAATTAACGAGTAACGAAATGGCCAGTCGATGCGTATGGCTTCGTTGTCGAGCAGATCTCGCAGGTTGCCTTTCTCGCAGTACTCGGTGAGAATTGAAATGTGCTGGTCTTCTGGACAAATCCCTACAAAACGTACCAAATTTTCGTGACCCATATCTTTCAGTTGTTTGAGTTCAATCAACACATCTCGTCCAATGTTGAAATGTTTTAGGTTGAGATATTTGATAAATACTTTTGAACCCTATCAAAAAGTTTAAATAAAAAAAATAAAAATAAATATATAGCTGGTATTTTATTGCCAATATGCTTACTCAAGTAGCAGTTACTGTTTTTTTGGTAATTGATAGAAATTTTTATTTATATTTACAGTAAAAGCAATAATTTGCAACAGTAATTGCATTTGTTAATTTTCGTACATCAATCGTACATCTCTATATGGAAATCAATAATTATTTTTACTACTTGATTTACAATTACCAATATTTAATATTTGAAATGCTAATTGAAAAATAATTTTAATTGGTATTTTGGAAATTTTCACTTAGGATTTTTTAGTATAAAAACTGCCATTATAGAAAAATTACCGTTATTTGAATAAAACTACCAACAAATTCTGCAATTTAAAAATATTTACTGATTTTATACTGTTAATCGAGTAAAATTTACCAGTATAAAAAGTATTTCTAAATATATATGTTACCGGCCAAATAGACAAATTGGCAAAGTGTCAACTTTATAAACAAATAAAATTAATTTAAAATCAAATTTTTAAATTAAAATTTCTTTGATTTTGGTAAAATATACTTAATCTTGGCAAAGTAAAAAATAATTAATAAAATTAAAAAATGCAACTTGGCTTAGGTAGAGTACCATTTTTCCAGTTTGTCTACTTAACATATATATATCCATTTACCTTATAAACGCCTTTGTTGGGCATCAAAGCCAACGAGTGTCCACCGGAGAGGTGTTTGTGATGTGGATCAAATCCCATCACATTTCGACCCGAATTTCCACCTCCATGCACCGAAAGCATCATGTTGGCATCTTTCGACGGTGTTGCTCGAGTACTGGTGCCTTTGCTTGATTCACTATCTTGGCTAGTGTTCACATTGCCACCTTTGGAAGCTTGCGCTCGAGTGGCGCGGTATGCACTCAGATGTTGCAGATAGTTGGGCAGTGTAAAGTACTCGTTAATCTTGATGTGTGGCTTGCTGCCTCGAGCCGTTCGATTTGTTCCTTGGTTGGATGGTGTTGGTGTACCAGTTTCACCACGGCCTAGCTCAATTTGATTCAAAAATTTGTATTAGAAAAGTGAAGAACTTAGTTATACTTTTAAAAATGCATTAAGCACGTTTCTGGTTATAACCTTACAATTTCAAAATACTAGCTTTTAAGGTAACAAATTTTTTTTTAAAAGTTAGCTTATAACTATACAATTTAAAAAAATTCAACTTATAAGCATTGATTTTTCAAAATATCTGCTTATAAACTTTTATATTTAAATTAAAAGTTTATTACCAAGAAGCGTTATATGTTGGGTTATGACCAAAAACGCGCACAATGTTGAGTTATAAGTTTTAACATATAATTTTACAAAAACAGATTTTAAGGTGACAATTTAAGAAAAGTCGACTTATAACTCTACATTTTTTAAAAGTTCAGCTTATAAGCGTTGATTTTCCAAAATGTCATCTTATAGACTTAAATTTTTAAAATTGAATACTTATTACAAAAATTTGTTGAGTTATAACCAGAAACATGCTTAATTTTGGGTTATAACCGGACAGTATTGTTAACAGTTTAGCTTTGAATGAAGATTATCACTCACCATTTTGTCCCACGTCAATCATCACACCAATTCCTGATTGTTCAAGACCAGAATCTTGTGGTACATTGCTTCCTATTGGTGCTCCCATTGTCTCTGATGAGGGCACATAATTACCAAATATACTCTTCGATTGATTGTCAAGCGACCGGTCACTTTGGTTATGAATAAATATAATTTCGTTCCAACGAATCTTCCACCAAAGACTGGTCAACTCGGATTCCAGTCGTAACTTACTACAAGTGTACTAATTTTAGTAAAATATCCATAAAATAAAAATTAAATTACTCTTACCGATAAAACACGACAAAAGATATTATGATTAGAGCTGCCAGCAATGCGACCAAGCTGTAGATTAAAATATCTGACAATGGCCATGTTTTTTCTAGAATAAAATCAAAACAATATTAAAAAATATACTTTTATGCTTTACACAGTATTCCATTTTTCACTTTTTTTCCTAACTTAAATTTTGTGAAAACATGATAGAATGCTGTCTAAAGATAAAATATGGATTATGAAAAAAGTTCTTAATGTACAAAATCATCTGGATTGGATGTAATTTTAATTTTATTTTATAGTTTCAACTTTTTGTTATTAAAATTTGGTTAAATTTGTTCTAGTTCTTATCAGATTAGGTTTTTCTGGTCAAAATTTAGACAAGAAGTGACTCATGAAAATATTTTTTAAATGAACTTATATATATGTACTAATCGGTAAAATAAAAGTCGACTAAATCAATAATTTGTGTTAATCAGATAACAGTCATTTAAAG
>DVQH01001303.1:0-13497 GCA_018231625.1 Papilio phestus | reverse complement strand
TGAACTAATAGTTTCATGTGCTCTGTTGTGTGCACATAGTGTTGGGTTACCCTCTCGCACGCATTACAATGAGGAGCACAACACTACAACCCGTCTTGGCATGGCGTGTAACTAACGCTACTTTGATGCAACGTGTAAAGCTAATTTTTCTGCACATTTACTTTGGATCATCCCACCTACTGATTGGTGTTTCACGAACTATCAACTTCTATGTTGAAAAAAATGGCTTTCTGATAAACTTTGTTTTTTCATTTCCAAAACTCCAGTTCAGTTCCAAAAATTTAACCTATGTTAAACTGACAAAAATTTATCAAAAATATATGATAAAAATTGCTCTCAACATAAAAAAATTATTTATTTTTTAAAAGTTTTACAGGCCAAGATTAAAGAAATTGTGATAACATCCGTTTGCGTATGACCAGCCGACTGCGCCCAAGTGTTGTGCTACTCAATAGGTTATGACCTCGCAGTGTTGGGTCGCACTGCGCTCTCACAGCCAGAACGGTCAAAAGTTTGGCCGCACAGATAAGCGAGCATGGCGCGAGGAGGCTAGTAATCGCTAGGCGCTCGGTTAGGTTAGACCTCGACGGGAGCTGTGAAAGGGGCAGTGTTCAGCAGTCGAGGTCTGTCTGTGCGCCGGTCCGACACTGACATTTGGTAGCCCAACACTAGCACAGCAATGGCACACTATCACTAGGCTTTGTGGCTAGTGTAGGTTTATCAACTAGCGGTGCCAGTCAATAATCATTGCCGTCTGTGGGCGACACTAGTGAGTAGTACGGAGACGAGTGGTCTGCTAGTATCATAGTACTGGCATCGCGAACAGCGGTCGTCTGTTGGGCTACCGAGTACTGCTCAAGGGACTCGAACTTTGCGAAACATTGTGCCAATATCAGTCAGTCAGTCAGTCGGTCACGAGCGCGACCGGTACTTTTGGTGCTCAAAATCCAATTCGAATCCCACAAGACAAATTCTAACCTTGTAAAGTTAAGCAAATGTATTGCTTTTTGCCTTTAAATAGGAGTCGCAGGAAAAGCCAATCATGTATATTTTAATAGGAGAGTTCAGGAAAGTTTCTTTGCTAAAAAGCACTATCAAAGTAACGTTTTTCTATAAACTTTCATTTAAAGTTGGTCTTTCCTACGATGCTTACTTTAGGAAATAAAGCAATACTTTTGTTAAATATAAAAACTTGGGTTAAATTTTTATTTGTTTAAACAATATGGAGATAACACTTATCTTATGTCGTCAAAAAATGTCTTATTTTTCGGGTAAACGAGTTTTGGGTAGTAAATTTATTTTATTTTTTTACAACTTGAAACCATGCTCAAAAACCAACAATAACTCGCATTCGGGCTAAAATTGTTACCAATTTTGGTACTTATAGTCATACGGATCCTCCAATTCATACAATTTAACTCTCTAATGTAACTGTAGCTGTATTAAATAGAATAGCAGGTGAGCAATACCATTGTGCTTGCTTGGTTCTGCCGAACTTAGAACTGTTTCTGCCTTTCATTTTGTTTCGACAACAACGCACATTGACTGTGCGAGTATGAGAGCACAAACTGTAGTAAGCGACTTGATCGTTCCCGTCATCATTTGGGGTTAATGAGGACGCATGGAAAGTGGAGACATGGTAGCAATCAAGCACCAAGTACGTCAACGAGCTTAGTGTTTTAACAGTACTACACCGCTACCGTCCTGGCAATCAAAAGTCACCGATTTGAGTTGCATTTCGAGTTGAGTTGGGCTATATTTTTTATTTTTTAGTATATAAAGTATGTAGCAAAATGAAGAGGTACAAGAAGTGACGGTATAAGTCACTAGTGACGACCAATGCCAGGTAGGCAGTAGCGGACTCGGTTTGGACGATCCACAAAGGTGACGTCACATGAATGGCAAGCAGAGAGAGAGAGAGAGAGAGAGAGAGAGAGAGAGAGAGAGAGAGAAAGTGCAAACACTCGTCACCACCGGCAGTGGCACGCGACGGGCTGAGTCTTGACTAGGTGACGAGTAGTGGTGAGGAGTGTGAGAGCCAGACAAGCATTGAGCTAGATGGCACTAGGGCTCCACCGAGTGTAGTGCAGCTAAGACAATCGCTCGAGTGGAAGAACGACTGTCATGTGCAAGCTACGATTTGCCGCCTCGCCAAATCTCGCCATTCTTCTTGCGCTCGTTGGTTTGTTAAAGATTTCCCACCTATTTCCCATATATAAGCGCACAAGAAAAAACTTTCTTCTCTAATATATACACGGTGAAAAATCGTCAAGCGTGACTCTCAAGCATAATAGTGCCACTAGTAAAACAGATGAACTTGCTTAGAGCGCTTTCTAAGTGGTATCATTTAAGTTTGAGCACTTACCAAATGGTGAAATTAACTATATCTCGGCATAGTCAAGTAGAATTACGTATATATTGTTTTCTTTGATTGAACAAACACAAACCTAGGAAGGAAATCTATCGCTGTCTACCCACCTATGATTTAACCTTAACGTCAATTCGATTACCCCCCAGAGAACGGAGCGAGAGTAGTGGTTAATCGTAGGTTTTATCGCATTGTAGATGATGACCAAAAGTTACGCAGTGCCACACCACTAACGTCAACAGTTAATGACAATTACTTCAACTTGGGCCGTCCACCTCTGGTACCAATGGTGACGCGACCACCATTTGTCCTAATCATCATTTACTCAACCTAAGCGTCGGGCAAAGTTCACTGTGTTCAACTGAGATCAAATGATACATATCTGCCCAAAATTCAATTCTATTACTCTATAAATAAATCAGCTTATCCTTTTAGGAATCATTTACTAAAATATAATTTTTAATATTTAAAAAGTAGAATTTGTCGAATTTTATTGTCGACAAAGTGTTGCACTGCTAACTTGCTGATTGTAAATATAACGAAAAAACATATTTATTAAATGATATTTAAAAACTACAAAAAAATATTTTGAAATCTTACAAAAACTATATTTAGCAAATCTATTTTTGGCGACAAGAAAACATTTTCTCAATATATCACAAGAATCTTTTTGATGGTTTAAACTTTTTTTACATTATCGCAAGTGTACTATTTCTGTCATATGACAAAATCTTATTACTATAGTATATATATAAGTGGGTATAAAAATGCATTAAAACAAGCAAGAAACCAGAAAATTAATCTGGCAGATGCATTTCGTAAATATTTAATTTTCTATTTTTTAGAATTAATAAAAGTGAAAACAAATGCAAGTTTAATTTGAAAAATGTAAGTTTAATTAATTCCTATGAGTTTCTCTTAAAAATCAGTAACTAAAACTCACATTCTTCTCTAATATTAAATGTACAGTGTGAGTTAACTTTCAAAGTACTTTTTACAAAAATGCTATGTTTGTGAGTGACGAGTGACCAGAGATGTATTTCTTTGCTAATATAAAAATTTTAAAACCTGTTACGGCTATGAGTTAAAGTACTCCTTTTTAACGTACTTTCCCCCTTCATTGACTAGATTTAATATTAAGAAAAATCCATCTCTGTGAGTGAACGGAGCTGATTTTTGAGAAATTAAAAAGAGAGATTGTTCGAAACCCCCGTGAAAGGTAATTAGAGTACCAGTTTGCCGCTAGAGGGCGAACAGTCTATAAATGGTAACGATTGAAAATTTGTACCCAGATCCAGGTTAATAGGCCTGTCAGGCTGTGCAAAGAGGGCGCCATCTGGGAGGAGTGGTTGGACATGTGGCATCGCGATGGGGAGCCACCAGAGGGGAGCAGGGGAGATGAGTGGCAGTGAAGCAGTGAGGGCGCCATGTGACTGCTTCACTGAGTTCGCTCTCTCGAGTGACTAAACTCATTCTTGGCATTGCCACTCGCACTTAGATTGTCAGGCAATAAGTCAAAATAGTGGTAATTTAAATTTAAAATTAACAAATAGTGCTAGTGATAGAGAAAGTGCTCGTGGCCTTCCACTAGATTCTAGTCAAGTTCGTTGAGTTGTAATGGCAAAGTTTGAGTGTGCGGGGCGGCAACCGTAGCTTCTGTTCCTTTCTTCACAAAACTGTTTTTTACTCTCATAGGGCAAGACAGATGAGAATTCACACACACACACACACACACACACACAACAGTTAGGACAATATTCAATACACAGTGGGTAGAAGGGTTTGAAAATCTCGGTGTTGCAAGCGTGGCAACACTGGTTGGGTAGGCTTGGCTGCGGAGACGAGAGAGGGCGACTCACCTTGGCTCTGGCTGTACTCTGAATGTCACTTTGGACTGGCGGCCCGTTCCAATATCGCCAGTGGAATCCGGCAAACTATTCAAATTGCATTCATTTGAAACTTTTTGCAGGCCATTAAATGTGGAATTTTGATTAGTTTGCCTGGAAGGTGGGTCTGTGGTGTTGGGCGCTTGATGGCCACCGGTAAGTGAAGCTCTTCTCTCCCCTACTGGACTCGACACACTGGGCTGACTAGCTGACTGAAAACTGGTGGTCTGCACTGAGTGACGCGACAGTGAACTTTCTGAAGCCATGGACATTTTACTGGACACAAGTGGCACTGTCTCCTCGGCACCACTCGGTTTCTTATGTGGCGTGGCTTCCACGCCAGCCGCACTCGACGCTGTTGAAGCGTTGCTCAGAGTGACGCCTAACTTCCGGCGCTGTTGATTTCGCCGGAAAGAGGAGACTGTTTCCATGTTGCGCTTCTTCATGCGCACACTGTACGACCGCACGTGCAACATCGTGGCAAACTATCACAGATGACCAATGTAATCAAGTAAGATAAGTTGAAGTAAAACTTGTGCTAGTTTCCACTTTATGACCAAACGATTTCAGACTAGCTTCATTCATGTTTCACACTCAGTCCTGAGGTGAGGATAAGCGACAACAGAATCAAGAAGACTGAGTTAAGCAAATTCGACACAACTCGTTCCATTAAATGAGCACATCAACCACACCAGCTTAATTAAAATGCTGACCGTTCCTTGCGCAATAGGCAACAGAAAAGTCCTCACCCAAGCCAAATCCAAGACCTACTCTCAATAAAACCCGTTTACTACCCGAATGGCAACCCAATCGAATTGATAGCCTACAAATTGAAGAAACAATGTCTTCATGTAATAATTGTATTAAAGAAAAAGCATCATAAATCTAAACAAAGTGATTGCCAAACGGTTGCAGTTCAATGCACCGCCAATGCACTTTTTTGTCATACGTTCCACTAATGTCGTATACATTTTTAGGACGCACAACAATAGGCACTGCAGTAGTAGTGAGATAGCTGTGAAACGGAGAAGCTGCTCGGCAAGGGTAGAGTGGTGCCGAGCCAGCCAGGCAGAACTGGTGCGTGTGTCAACACACCTTTTGCAGAGACAATTCGCCGAGAGATTTCAATAAATTCAATTTAAAACTAATAATAAACCCTCAGAGAAGAGTGCCAGCAATATCACGAAACCTCTTTTCGACAATTGGCTCAGGAGAGGTAGAACGAAATTCCTTGCCTTGGTGAAGTTCCATTATTTGGCTCAAGAATCATTGATTCCCTGCGCTCGTAGGCCAGTTCACAATTAACGAAAAGCCCATGCAAACAAGTGCAAGAGTGAAAAACACCGCACCGCTCGACCATTGCAATTAGTGTCGCGCTCGACAGTGACAATCAATAACTAGACACTAACTCTAAATGGCTTACATTTAAAAGTGTATATACATTTGGCATTGGTTTCTAGAGTAAATTTAATTAAACGCTTAGTGGACGATGAAAGAAATCGGATTTGGCTCTTATCGCTTTGACTCAGAGTCCCAGTGACGGATGCGAGAAAGCCACGGCATCAAAGGTTGTGCCAGAAACGAGTGCCACTCGCCAAGACACTTTCTACAAAACAGACTCGGTTACTGCGCCAAACGAGTGTGTAGCAGAAACATAAAAATTTAATAAAACTGTTCAACTGCTAAATGAGTGGATAAGAAGTAACAATGAAGTCGATTGGACAGGCAACTACTGCAAAGCGAGCCGAGAGGTGACAACTCACACCATCACTAACAACGTGTACTACTCCACTAAGCGCGTGTTACACTCCAGTTTAAATTGGATTTGTATTATTAATAATACTATTGCCAATTGCAAGACACATTGCTTCTCTCAGACCACTACAATGGACAGGGGTTACATCGAATCCACATCAGTCTGATTGTGAAGCGACATGGCGTATCCCAACACTTGTGCTACACTCTAACACTTCATTCAGTTTTTTCTTCTCCCTAAAGGTTTTGTCTGGAATTGGTAGAACTAATTTTTTGACCAATTACTAAGGGTCATGCTACCTACCTATAAGCAAACATTTAAATCCAATGTTTAAGAAAAAGGGCTTTTCAATAATCCCTGAAATAGATTTTGGGAAGGAATTGGCCTAAATTCTAACTTACCCAAGTCGAATTAACAAGATTTTAGCACGAAATGCATGATAAAATTGCCCTCAACACAAATACTATTTTTTTATTTTTTCCGAAATAACCTTACGATAAAAAAACTAATGAACTTTTGATAACCTCCAAAATAAGAAATTGCTCGTCAGTTCTACAAAATTAAAATCTTGAGATCAATTGTATCAATCTGAAGTTTTTGATTAATTGAACAAGATGATTATCCATTGGACAAATTATCCAAAACTATCTTCAGATAAATAAAAAACCAAAACTAGCGTATTAGTGACTCAGTGGTTGATTCAACAGCTCGGCGTGTGGCACTAATCAATGACAATCAACACGGCAAGTGGTGGTATGTAGAAAAATAAATTGTATTTCTAGATTCAAAGCGAGTGAGATACTTTGGCTTCATTTGACCAGTCAACTCAATAGTATTCAAAGAGTGTAGCATTTCTCATGCTAGTGTTGTGCTACTCATGTTACAAAGAAATTATTGCCAATCAGCGCGCTTATACACCACCGATAGTGGCAGAACGAGGGTGAGAGGGCCAGAAATAAGACCAGTGTGGATGATGTGCCAATTTGTTAAATGGAACTGCGTCGAGAACGAGGTGGGTCAAATCCAAGTGTCTTACCACCATGGCAGCCTGACAACCCACCGAGCACGCTAATTGAAAGAGCACTGTTTGATTGTCCGCTGAGTCAATAGATCACGACAGTACAATGTGTGAGCGAACTTTGTGCATCAACCAAGTGCGACGAGCATAAAGGTCAACACAAGCAAGCGTGGTGAACGAGTTGGTGGCGTAGCACGACTCCTCACTCAATCGGTGATTGGCGAATCTCAAGGTGCAGACTTCAAGTGAAAGATAAACAGGTGAGAAACTACAAGGCGACGAGTAGGCAAACAGGGCACCGGTGCTAGTGGTGCGGTCGTCAGTGATTTGCATAGACACCATCGCTCGGGTGCGTCGAGTGGCGCGTCGAGCTGGATCGAGGACCGCAGGCAAGTTGGCAGCTTGGCACCGCACACATGACGGCCAACTCGTTTGCTCCAGTGGCAAGCAATGAACATAAATAAACTGAAGCATGATTTACAACGGCAACAATCCATGTGGAGACAGATTCAACACCAGCCGACTTCGGGAAAAGTTACCACGGTAGCACGCAGACCACCACGCCCGCACACCACTGACAACCATAAATCCTTGCATGATCGTACTCTTCCAGGCCAATGCCAATGCCAGTCTACTTCAGCATGTGCGGACATCTCCACTTTTCTTATACAACACCAAGTGTTTAAAAAATTAGCGCCAAAACACACACAGACACACGAGTGGGAGTGAGAGACAAAGCAATTGGAGTGAACGGAGAAGTACAATTAACACATCTTGCCGCCTAGCCCCATGATGTAACAACCGGGCCAGGCGGAATGGAGAGAGAAATTTAAACAAACAGAACAAAGTGTACTAAAAATACATTGAAAATCAGAGAAAAGAAAAGAGCTGGAATGGAAGTCGATCAACAAGAGTGGCAAATGATGGTTGAGTTGGGCACGGTGCAGTGGTGGCGAGCAAGTGGTGGCCAGTGCGGCACGCACCGTGCCTTTTCTCGGGCACACACCCCAGTGAGGATGCCACATGCCACATGCCACCACAACGCGCGACAGGCACGCTACACAGACCCAACTTCACACCAAATTACCTTGCTCACAGAGCGAGAAACAGATCAACTCACACAGGCACTGACACACCACAGAGACACTGACACTTCACACCATACCTCTACTGCAGCCTAGCCTACGCTATAGCATCGGGTGGTGATCAATCTAGCCGATAGATCCTATGGCCTCGAAGAGTTGCTCTCGATAAGTTGTTCGAGAAGAATGCCGGCAGTTTCTTCAGTTTTGTCTCGGCTTCTACATAGAGCAGTGACCGTGCGCTCGTGTGATCAGATTAGAACCACACTAACGATAATAAGCTCTGCCAGGCAAAAGAGTGTAGTGATTCTCATTAAAAAGTTGCCCCCATAGATCAAGTTGGCGAGAATCACTCTGGCGACGTTCTCAACCCAAGGTTCACTGGGATTTCGCTTCTCAAGAAATGCGTACCACTAGCGAGTGCGTGCAAAGACGTCGTGTGTCGCAAAAGAAACAATTAGAGCTAATGAGAAACAATCGTCAAACAAGCGATGCCAAGCTAAGCTAATTGGGACAGACGGGCCGATCGTAGAGCTCGGGTTGCAGTCCGGCGGGGATTGGCTAAGCTAAGGAAAGGCTGAGGCACAGTGAGGTTACGAGCTATGGCACCGCATCGTCACTCGTTTCATGGGTTCATGCATTCGCGCCCACCGAATGACATGTCGACATGCTGAGCCATGCACTCCGAGCACCATCGCCAACTCACAAACGAATTAAAACAATTATTAATTTTAATCATAAACAATAATTAACCAAAAACATAAATTAATAAGTCAACAAAAAGAAACAGTGCGGTGAGAAAGCGAAAATTAATTTGATGACAGACAAAAAGAGCATAAGCATAGATGGTCGATCATCAATATTGTGCATTACTTGTGGTGCACTGCACAATCAATCTTGCCGCTCACCGATCCAAGCCGAGCCATCAAATCGATCGCACCAGTCTGCAATCAGTCCACCAATGCCTCCTGGGCTTCACTTTTCAAACATTTCCGCTGTATTAAAATTAAATCCATGAAGGAACCGAGCTCAATTAGTTCCAGTCGGAGAGCAATAATCGAGAAACGCGGGTCGTGTGCCAAACACCACTAGGGATAAGGTGGTCTTCCTATATTGCTCCAGTGAATGATACCCCTCGATCATGCTGTCAAATTTATGTGTTGTGCTCATAATCCTCCCAGTTGATTAAGTTGTCCTCTGTGCACAGCACGGGCCAAAATCAAAGAAAAACATTTTAAGGATTTGAGTAATATTCTACACTCTGGTGATCAAACTCATTCACTGCTCTCCTAACTCAATCGCTACAATCACTAGATATTATAATTTTATAAACTCACCACAAAGACTTGTTTACCTTAGTCAGATAAAATGATTTAGTGTATAATCATCATCATCATCATCAGATAGAGTGGACAAATCAACAACAAAGAATGCTTCATATCATTCGCTAAGTCGTTCACTCAGTCTGTTAGAATAGCGACAATTATCTCTAGCGTGGATAACGTTTGAAAAATAATAAAAAAGTGCTGTGATCTAAGAAATCTTGGAAAAAAATCAGAATAACTATTTGATTAAGACACGGTGAGTGAGAGCAATTTCGTGCCTAGCTTCAATTGGCCCAGTGCACCATGGATTGCAGCTCAGTTGGCAATGTTCGAGAGCCAATGGAGATGGTGACACGCAATCGACGGCATGCACAGCGACCCACAATTGTTGTATGATTCATATTCCAAATTGCGATCCGACAAACAATGGGACGAGTGGTAAGCAAATTGAACGGCGACGAGGAGCAATGCAGTGGATAGTGTCGCCTCGGAGGAATGCCACTTGGCGACGTTGGTGAGGCACACTTGGTGCTGACACGCCATCGTGGTCACTGCTAATCACAGCCATTGCTTACCCTGGCCCTACCGGTGAGCTGTCCCGCCAACCACTACCCATCGCCACTGGATCACTTTTCACCACCCGGGTGGCACTGATCAGAATTCAATTAGATCAAATCTATTTGCTCATGGTGTGTTGATACACGATCCTTACTGCTGCTTGTAGACGACAGGGTGCCATCATGTGGAATGCCCACCGCGTTACCAGCCACCGCTCACACTACAATTGAGAGTCTCTCTAAGTAGGTCGACTGCATAACGCGAGCAAGGTGTCACATAATGGAATCGGAGTGTCATATCAAAATTAAATAAAAGAATTGAACCAGTGAGCCAGTCACAAGTGCTCTAATTGAGGAAAAACGCTAGACCCGTGCTCAAGAAATGCCCAGCGGCGTTCCAGTCAGATCCATCTAACATGTCTAGCAAGAAATGTGAGATACTTGAGATCGCACATGTTATTGCCATTAATCACGATGTCAATTGTCATACAAATGAAGCTGAATATACCGGTATTGTGTGTGATATTATATTTATTTTATATTTATATAATAATTCTATATAAATATAAAGTAGTAATGTCTTAAGCAAACATCAAACAAAGTGATGCAAGGTTATTCAGCCACAATCAAACGCACAGTGCCCCCTTTCAATTCCCTGTAACCATGACAGATTCTCAGCATCATAAAATACTACCTGAGCCCTGCACAACTGGGTCAAATCTCCATAAAAACAAAAACTCACTAATCAGACTCAGTAATGTTAATGATTTAATTAAAAATTACACGACTGCTAATTAATGTCCTTGATAGAGTTAATCTGGTGTCTGCCCGACTTCTGTATGACATCTTGTGTAGCCCAAGAAAACTGAGTGTAAAGAGACAAACAACAAGCCTAATGGAATTGTTTATTCCAGATGACAATAGCGCTCAGTTTTTGGTTGATTTTATGTGCGGCTAGATTATCTGTGATTCGGGAGGTCATCCATCACAAAGATTACCTCGGTTTGTGTGCCAGATTCCTGTACCCCCGTGGTAGAGAGCTAATTTGGCAAGCAATGTAGGAATGCTACTTACGCAATGTCCTCCAGTTTCATGCCTTTTAGTCGTGAATGAAGCAAGACACAAGCTCGTTGGTCGGAGATCTCCACAGCTTTCCGCCGTTGTCGAATTCGTGAACTAGGCGGCAGGTCGCCAGACAGCGACATCCGACTTTGCCGCCGCGACACTGCATCGCTAGTGCCGTTGCCAGACTTGGACTTGCCACCACTCGTCCCTCCACTGCTATCCATTTGTTTGGCTAGAACCGAACCAGTGCTGTCGCGACGCGCTGAGTCGGGAGAATCAAGTTGGTCCTGGTGATCCAAACATAAACATACACTGATTAACCAACAAATTAGTGACAATAGACTTACCTTAGACTCGCGCCTTGAACTAGCATCGCTTGAGCGCCGTCTCCGACGATCTTCGCTGTTGAGATCGCTCTCATTCTCTTCCGGCTGGGTGGAAAGTCGCCGAGCAGCGGCTGAGCTAGCCATCAGCATCGGATTCGGGGATGAACCCCGACGCCGGCCGATTCGCCGGCTGCCAGTCCCTCCGATCATGGCTAGCCTTGGACTGGGCTTGGCATTAATCTAGAGAGGTACTTGCTGTTATAATACACCAGGTTAGTGTGATGCTGTCATTGTAGACAATCCTACTTGTTAGCTCAAGGTAGAACCACATTGCCCCATTTGGCAGATGTGACGTGGCCATTGTGGAAAGCAAAGCGACAAATTAGACACGGGTTATGTAGAAACTATAATGGTTTTGACGGTGAATTTGGTGCGGAAAGAAGCTTGTTACACATTTCATCAAATAGCATCGAAAAGGCACAAGAATAAAACTCGTAAATTGTAGAACTTGAGATGACAAAAAGAATGGTGCGTTTTGGGTACTGGAAGCGTCGGGTGATGTGCGAAGAGAAATTCCGCTTTGAAAGTAGAAACAAGTTGGGCGCAATACGGTGAGTGCAATAGAGTAGAAACAGAGCCGAGACGGAAATGGACGAGCGGACAAATTAAATCATCACCGGTGACAACGCTTAGTGACAGTGTCGCCGACCAGGTGGCATTGCTCCACTCCACAGACAAGAGGGTGCTGTTTGCATCAAATTGTCGTGTATCTCGCTCTTCACGTTTGGCCCTCGGCCACGGACTCCACCGGTCTCACTTGGAGCTTGGCAGCATAGCAGGGCCATCAAACGAGCGGTTGATGCCTCGAGGTGTCAGGTGGGCGCCGTCGAGCCATCCTAATGCATCATTCCGCTGGTGGCAATTGACACTCGCCACCTCAATCGCCCTTCACTACACTCTACCATTCAGCCACCTGCCAACTTCGAGTCTTCCGTGCATCTTGCCATCACCTGAAACAATATAAATACAAAGATTAATATACATCCATCGATCTAATCTTCATATTGTCTAAAAAGTGTCATTTGTTATGTTATCACTTAAATTCATAATATAATACAAAGCACACACCATACAGTAAAACCTCACGCAATTTAACCTCCACCTAACAGCAAGTACTTGTTTAGCCTGTCAAACTCAAAACTTTTTTAAGTTTCTGCTTTCTAATTTGCTTAGACAACAAACATTGACTTGCTATGAAGTTAAACTACAGTACATACACCTATAGGTATACAGTCACCTACAAACAAGTTTTAATCATTTAAAACCCACTAATTAAACTGATTTGTTAGTAAAATTTATTAGGAGTTATTAACATTTATAAATGCCACTTCACGAGATTTTAGAGCTTTAACAAAAAGAAAACCAAACCTTTGACAACACGAAACAAAATTTTTGCTCTTCGAATTTACATGAAAAAGTGAAGCAAAGTGAGAAGTAGGCAGTTTTTGATTTATACATTGTGAAGGCTATATTGCTTTCAGTGGCATTGTGAAAATTTAAGTAAAACGTGAAACACGACTGTGTTACACTCAAATGTTAGTGCTACAACTTGTCTATTATACAAGAAAATCTATTTTTGCTTTGAAACTTTAATCTGTAAAAACAAAAAAATACAATCGAAAAAATGTTTTTGGTCACAACAAAAGATCTATTCTATTCTAGAACTCACTTGCCATCTAGTGAGAATAAACACAAATACAGTAAATGTCGAGTTACACCAATAGATGGCGCAGTATGTCAATAATTTTTTATTATTAGCTTGCCGTAGGCATGCTTATGCATTCGTTTCAGAATTCATGTCAATGTCAAACAATCTAGATCAAATCTAACATTACCAAACATTCCCAATTATCTTCATCAGATCCTAATTAAATAATCAGCATTCTCCATAACCTGGTTAACCAGAAAATAAGACATTTCGAAAAGTCGTGTAAATACACTGAAATGAGTATGCCCGAAAAAGGTCTTACGAAAGAAGCCAAATTTTGGGCTTTTTTGTACATACAGGCAACACTCAACAATCGGCCCGCTCAAGAAAAGACCTCCATTATAAA